>JBCAUJ010000113.1:9043328-9057481 GCA_038406275.1 Cataglyphis albicans | reverse complement strand
CTTTCTATATATATATCGAAATATGAATTTTTTATCATTGGAAAGGCACATCAAAGTTGTATACTTGTTAATTTGATAAATATTTCACTAATTTCAGAAACAATACTTTTATATATTGTGTGCTAAAGATATTATTTATTAAAATACCATTAATTTCAAATTTATATATCAGAGAATGATACAATTTCCTATATTTCTCATGCATTGCTACACATAAAATACATAAAAGCTAAAAGTTAAAAGTTTTAAGTTAAAACAATCCAGAAAATTGGAAAACATACATATACAATCGTATGTATGTGACATTACTTATGTAAATTTATATAAAGATATTTCAATGTATATAAATGAAAGATGATCTTTGGCTCTGTATACTTGATAATGTAATGGTATTCAGAATTGGTAAAAAATAGTCTTCTGTACAAATGTCTTTGAATATTTTAAAGTTGAAAAAATTTTTTTTCTATAAATCTTTAAACATGCAAGCGTGCGTGCGCGTGCACACACACACACACACACACACACACACACACACACACACACACACACACACACACACACACACACACACACACACATATATATATATTAAAAGAAATAAAGAGAAACTATATTTTTATAATAATTACAATAATTACAATAATTTGTATAATAATTACAATAAGATTAAATATGAGATATCTTATCATTTGGTATGTATTATTTTCTTAATACTTTTTAATTTTAAACATGTATTCTTTTCTTGCAGCAGAAATTTTTTATTATAAAGAAAAATTCATGATATTCAACTCTGAGCAATGAGTCCACAAAATCATAAAAATAATTTAACTCCAAAAAATATGGAGTCTAACGGATATTCCACTGGCAAGATCATAGCTAAAGAAGCGAGGAATCATTCATCTCCTTGTGAGTCACTGGACTGTATGTGTGCTTAGATTGCTAATTTTTACTTTTTATTATATATTATTTATATTGGCTGATACATTGTTTGTAAATGATATCTAGTGACTTAGTGCTTGCGATTATTATGTGAATTGTTTTAGAACATTAATATTTTCTTAACTTAAAATTGTACATACACAAGCATATTAGTTTACGATATTAATAAAATATTGCACATACCATATGCAATAAGCTAAATAACAAAATAGGTAATTGGCATATGATAAAAATTCACTCAGAATTATATGCATTTTGCTCGAGTATCCCCAAATAAACTATTAATTAGACTATAAATAGAAATTAAACAAGTTTTTGATGTGTGTATATCTTTGCATTTCATCACAACTTTTCTGCATGATAAGCTTATTAATAATCACAATTCCAAAAATTAAATTTCCTTCATAGTTTTTGTAAAATTGTGCTTTTTAAATTGCTAGTAATTATTGCCTTTTCAAAAATATCTATCTTTGAATATTTTTTATCATCATTTCTGCACAAATTACAATAAATGAAATATTAATGATATTGTTGTTATAGCGATGCCTTGGTTTGGAATGGATATAGGCGGTACATTGTGTAAATTAGTGTACTTTGAGCCAAAGGACATAACGAGAGACGAGGCAGATGCAGAAGTTGAGACATTAAAAAATATTCGTCGATATCTTACTAAAAACTCAGCGTATGGAAAAACTGGTCATCGTGATACACATTTACAAGTCAGTACTGCTGAATATTCGATTTATAATTGCTATCTATATAATATCTATATAATAATTATATCTATATAATTTATTATCTATATAATTTATTACCTATACCTATATATTTATTACCTGTTCTTCGCTGTCTCTCTCTTTCTCTCTCTCTCTTTATAATTGTTTTAACTATTATTTCAGATGAATAATGTTTGCATTAGGGGCAGACAAGGAACGTTACATTTCATTAGATTTCCTACAAGTGAAATGGGAAATTTTTTAGCACTAGCAAAATCAAAGGGCATGGCAAATCTTGTGACTACTGTTTGTGCCACAGGTGGTGGTGCCTTTAAATTTGAAGATAATTTTAAAAAGGTAGAATCATATATCTTGATATTTTCTAATTATTATTGATAAATTACATAATTTCGAAATATCTTTGGCAGGAAGTAAATATGAACTTGGCAAAATTCGATGAATTAGATAGTTTAATACATGGAATGCTCTACATAGAAACCATGAATCCGCATGAATGCTATTATTGGTCGAATCCCACCGATGACAACAAATGTCAGAAAGTACCTTATAATTTTTCTGAACCATATCCTTTCTTGGTAAGGATGCATGAAAATATTTTTTTATATACATTTGTATACATTCTCCTCAACAGGAATGATTTTTGAAGATTGTATCTTGCAGCTTGTTAACATAGGCTCTGGAGTAAGCATATTAGCTGTATATGGTCCAGAAAATTATAAAAGAATATCTGGAACGAGGTATATATATTTTATAATTGAACATTTATTATATATGTACATTGCATATTGGAGCAAGATTCATTGTTAAGCAATATCAATATAACATGTAAATATTTTATATAGTTTAGGCGGCGGAACATTTTTAGGATTATGTTGTTTACTTACCGGTTGTAATACCTTTGAAGAAGCGATAGAATTAGCGACGGGTGGCGATAATACAAGAGTAGATAAATTGATCAAAGATATATATGGCGGCGATTATGATCGTTTCGGCCTTCCTGGAGACCTAGTTGCGAGCAGGTAATTTACTGCAATTAATAATCGTTGTTTTAAATAGGGCAATTCTGATATTTTACTATTATTGCAATTCCATTTTTTATTCTTTGCTTTTAGTTTCGGACAAATGAATTCCACAGACCGCAGAAATACCGTCACGAAAAAAGATCTAGCGCGTGCAACACTTGTTACTATCACAAATAATATCGGTTCCATTGCGCGCATGTGCGCAGTAAATGAAAAAATTGAAAGGGTAATACACACACACACACATATATGTATATATACACACACACACACATATATATATATATATATATATATATATATATATATGTATATGTATATTGTTATTTACAATTTCTTTACAGTTTTATGGCATTTTGCAACAATTTTTATTTTTAGGTTGTATTTGCTGGAAATTTTCTCAGGGTAAATCCCATATCGATGAAATTATTGGCCTATGCTATGGATTATTGGTCTGAAGGAACCTTGAAGGCCCTGTTTTTGGAACATGAAGTAAAAACACAATAGCCTAAAAATTTAAAAGTTAATCATTTAAGCATTACAGATGTATCTCTTTGTCTTTTCAGGGTTACTTTGGCGCTGTGGGATGTCTATTGCAATTTAATGGCGAATCGAGTTAAACATAATGAAAAATTTTGAATAATCGTCAGACGACAAATAGCATTCCATACAACCAACTCGGCAGAATTTTTCGAGTGAGCAAAATTGTTCAACATAACTATTTATTTTTATTATATTTTCTGCTTAATTACTCGCACGAGTATATATATGAAGCAACAGTTTATTATCGGAGACGAAAGGATCTCTATATTTTTAAAATGTGATTATATATCAGTAAATTATGTCATATAATTATTATCATATTTTTTTTGTAAAAAAAAAAAAAAAATAATTGTGTCAGGATATATTTTTATTTTCCGTTTATTAGAGGATAGTTATTTCAATAATAATATAATTGTTGGATTATGAATATAAATTCAGCACGACTTGGTAGACAGGATTAATAATGGACCAAATCCAAAGGGAATTAAGGATTGTCTTTCCTCCCGATGTTCGTTACATGCCGTATATAGACTAGTTCTACCTCATAATTTATATTTTCAAATTTTTCTACAAATGCACAGATTTTTATGTATATAAGTAATGGCAATCGTTAATACATTTACGTGCCCGACTTTTCGTAACGGGGAAATAAAATCATTATAATGCTAAATACTTATGCATTAATTGTTGATATGCTGCGCGTTATTAGAAGGATAAATTTCTTAATACGAGCTTTTAATTGAATACAATTTTTAATCAAATATTATTCGCCTATGCGCGATTGGAAGTATCTGAAAATTAAGAATTTTTTACATCATTTACATTGTTACAGCGAGATATCGTGATTCGTAATTCAGAATACACACATGCTTCCTTCAGATATTACGAATGATATGCTCCAAAGTGTCAAATTTTGTTTTTAAGAAGTGATAGAGTAATGTGAATAAATGAAAATTATTGAAAAACAACAGCCGTGTGATGTATTTAATTCCTCTATTTTATCTGAAATGTGATAATTATTTGTAATTTATCAATTAATTTGATATTATACTACCATATCTTTTTATAGAACAAATAAGTATGTTTTGAATAAAGCTTATTTCTAATGCAATATATTGTGGAAGCATGCCAAATAAACATTAATTTCTGTTAAATAAAATGTTATTTTAATATATATATTTTTTTTTCTCTTTCTTTTTCTCATTTATGCATTCTTTATTTGAAAATTATATATAGTCATCGAAAATATAAAATCTGCATATATAGGGTCCATATCAATGCATAGACATGGTTGCTTAGTAACGATCTTACAAAACAGTTCCATTCTAAAATGTCAAGTTAACCAAGTTATATAAATTTAGGCCAGCTGACGCGAGACTATAGACTTGACAGTATTATTATTATTATTATTATTATTATTGTCTGTATTACATTTTGCTATAATCTTTGAAGAGATATCATATAGAATAATCTTTCTACGTGCTTTTTATATATCGATAAAATGGTAAGTTTTATTAATTTTAAATATTTACTTTTTAATATTAACTCTTATATCAATTTTGCTTTTTCAGTATTACCACATATTTTTACTTTTTATTATAAATATTTTTATATATTTTTACATGTGTACTATAATAATAGTTTTTTAAATCTTGTTATTGCTAATGAATATAAAACTTATGATATAAGTATAGAATTCTCTTCTACTTTTCTAATTTTTTATAATTTATTATATTATATCATAAAAATTACATGATGAAAAGGGTCCCAAAAAGGCAAAAGGAAAAACAATGGATATTATTGGTGGAGTGGATACAACAAAAATGAATAGGGAGCAATTGGAAATATATGCTCATAAGATATTAGAAGAAATGGAACGTGAACGGGAGGAAAGAAATTTCTTTCAATTAGAGAGAGATAAATTGCGAACTTTTTGGGAAATTACGAGACATCAGCTGGATGAAGCGCGCGCTACAATCAGGTATCTTTAACTTGATTGTCGATACCCTTTTCCATAATATAAATGTATTTATTTCCATAATATAAATATGTTTCATTTGCGTATAGAAATAAAGAACGCGAGAAAGAGGAATTGGCAGAGAAACACGATGCAGAACTTAAGTTATATAAACAGAAAGTAAAACACTTGATGTATGAGCATCAGACTAATTTGTCTGAGAATAAAGCCGAGCATCTGGTTGCTCTCAAATTAGCGCAAGACGATCACGTTGCGCAAGAGAACGAGCTTATTAAAGACAAAACGCAACTCAAAAAAACGCAGAAGGAACAGGAATTGGCATACATGAATGAGATACGCGCGTTGAAGATGGTAAGAAACATGCACAGCACAATTTGTCGAAAATTATATAAAATTATATGAATTCTAATAAAAATCGTTGTTTTTGTATACATATAAAATGCAGAACCATTCGGAGGAAATGAATAATTTAATGAAAAAATTCGAATCTGAAGCGGTGGAATTGGAACAAAAATACGAACAGAAATTAACCAGTCAATATGAGTCTTTAACGTTGAAGCATCGAATGGAAATTACAGAAATGGAGGAGAGAAAGAACGCGCAAATTGCAAATTTGATAAAAAATCACGAGAATGCGTTTGCCGAGATAAAAAATTATTACAATGATATCACTCTCAATAATTTATCGTTAATTAAAAGCATGAAGGTGAACTCTGTTATTTCTGTTGTATTTAAATCTCACAATTGCAAAGAGGAAGTGATCTGAAAAGATTTTCAATTAACGTGGCAAATGTTTTAACAGGAACAAATGGAAGCGATGAGAAATAATGAAGAACGTATGAAAAAGCAAGTGCGAGAATTGACAATAGAGAATAAAAAATATTTAGCTGATTTAAAATCTTTGCAAGAAACATCTTCCGGTCTTAACCGTCAGCTTACAAATTATGAGAAAGATAAACAAGCTTTAGCTGTTAGTATATCTGAATCTTTGCTGTACAAAGATTTTATTATAAACGGAGGTATTTAAAAGAGTTAATGATATTTTCAGAATTCGAAACGGAGATTGTCTACAGTGGCGAAGGATCTGGAAAATTTAAAATGGGAAAATGAAGTGCTTGAACTGCGTTTTGAAAAAGTAAAATAGTCAAACTTATAAACATACGATAAAGGAAGTTTCAATATATGAACAAAAACCTTTTTAATATTATTTTACCCATTTTAGTGTCAATCCGAGAGAGATGAGTTACATTCTAGATTTGTGTCAGCTATTTTCGAATTGCAACAAAAAACGGGTTTGAAGAATGTCCTCTTGGAGAAAAAATTAGAAAAGTTATCGGAGTTATTGGAGCAACGAGAAGCGCAGATCAGCGAAGTATTGACCGCAGCTCAATTAGATCCTGCGGCGGTAATCAATGCGAATAAAAAATTAGAGGTAAGCATTAAACATGATCGTTGCTCTATTTAAATCGCATAAGATTGTATTATATTATCTCCTCTCCTCCTAGGATATGCTTAATAGAAAAAATGCTGCAATACAAGATCTGCAATATGAATTAGCGAAAGTTTGTAAAGCACACGATGACTTATTAAAGACTTATGAGAGGAAATTGCAAGAATATGGAATTCCCAAAACAGAACTTGGATTTCAGCCTCTGAGAATGAGGATAGCCGGTGCGAAATTGGGTTTAAGTTCAACGAGTTTTGTTACTGTAAATCAGTAATATACATTTTATAATTATTTATATCAATTTTTGCAAATTTATATTGTGCCTTGTCTGAGAAAATTGCGCCGTATTTTATTACCGTTTTTACATACTATTTTAATGAAAGGGTTTTAGGGGAGATAAATTTTTGATAAGTTTGATACTATACAGAATGATGAATAATATGCGAATTGATAGATGTAATCTCTCTTATTGAAAGAAACATTGAAACATATAATTTTTAATATAATCAATACATATAATTTTGACACAGAGTATTTTTATTCTGTAAAACGAATACATTTTCAGCTTATGCATGTTTCCAAAAATTACATAAAATTATCACAGAGAACGTACAGAGTAGATCGTACTGATGCCTGGAAGTTGTATAGTCTCAGTAATTATTTATATTTTTATCGTCAGATACATATTTATCTTTTTGCTTGTAATCACACAGTTATAGCATTGGCTGAATGAAAAATCTTATTTGCGGTTCATTTTTTTATCATATAATTCTATTACTAATAGCACAATTTTCTTTTTGCGTTTCAACATTTTGTCAGATATCTAACAACTGGCAGGCAACAAATACGTTGAAGATACATCCATATATAGATATTAACATATAGATATTAGACACACTGACTAGTCTAATTTGTAAAACACTGTAGGTCAGATACATCAGGTCACATGGTTATAAATTTCAAACACTGCCTTTATATGTAAAATATTTTTCCCCGTCCGCAAAGTATCTCGCGCAGTAATCTATAAACTTTTTTTCTCTTTTTAATACTTAACAGTTAAGTGAAGAAATAATTTATCATTTGTTCACAGATTTGTAAATATTATACAACGCCTTGTATAGATATAATTTTATAATACATATATAGATGTGTGTGTGTATATATATATATATGTTTGTGTATATTAAGAATTTTGGCACAATAAGAAATAGAATCACAGTTGAAATCATTGTACATTATAAGACTTATAGAAATGGTTGTCAATATATATCGGTTTCGTGAAGTATTTATATTGCATGTTCGCTACGATATGAAATATATATTAAAACGTGTAAACACAATCAATCTGAAACTTCACGGTACTAGGCTATATGTTATAGAAAACGATATAAACTACAAAATAATATCCAGAAAATCCAGTTTTCGGGAAAAATCTCATGTCAAAGTTAAAGAATCATCAATCAGATACAATTCTGAGCACTCTGCACAAATGTAGAATTTATTCATACGTATGTATTTTTTTAAATATATTAGATATACTCTCTTAATCGCCACTTTATTCGAAAAGGATAGCCGATATCTCTCTACATTTTTTTTGTTTTCTTTTCATTAAATTTTTATGGCCGTGTCGAGTTTGTATCGGAATCGTAGAAAAAATAAGCATCTGTTTTAATTTTAGATATTAGTGGTCCATTGTTCCATTGTAAACCTTTTCCTCGCGAGTTCTTTGAAAAGTTTCCTCGCTCGCTACATTTATAGGTGTATCGATTTCTAGTTCGTGTACGCACACTAAATTTAAATAAGAGCGTAATATATATATATATGTATGCGCGTAATACTAAGCGCATTTTGATGCATTTACATTTATAAAATTTAATGTAATGTAGCAACACACACACTTTCATTGAATTTTACTACTGGCAAGATGTTCATGCATTTGTATGATAAATAAAAGGAAAAGATGAATATACTATATACATATTATCTAGGTGGCTGAAAGGCAAGATATACACTTTCATGTAGTTTATGTTAATTATCATATTTGCATAAATAGCAGAAGTAAATAATATATGATGATTTTTCAAGTATTTCCGATCTGAAAATTTATAAAATTAAACATTGAATTGCAAATTCGGATAATGGAAAAGAGACACGACTATAATAGATTCTTAGAAAATTTTCTTTTATATAAATTAATTAAAAATTCTCCAAAATAATATACATGTCGCTTTTCGAAAAAATTATGTAATTGTGTAAAAAATGTATATATATATATATATATATGACGCAACGTAAATATGTTTTCTGTTTATGCTCGAAAGCTTTGATTCTCAAGTTGTTCAACTCATTATCCTCCAATTTGGTAGAACGTCGGCGATCAGCGTAGAAAAGTATGTTGTTACATTATAAACTACGGTTTCGCCAGCGGCCAAAATGGCTCCGAATGAGCCATAGGTGCCGTAATCTATTATGCTGTGATTGCACGCGGATAAGACCGCTAGATCCTTGCCCGGACCCTTGCCATCGTTATCCGACACAAAACTGATTCTGTGACGCTTGCTGCGCAAGTTATACTTGCACCAGGCAATATTATCACTCGTCACTACGAAGACAACATTGCTATACTTGCCGGCAAAATAATCCATCGCCGACAAGTAGTAACTTACCGGTGCGGGCCGCGTCTTCAGCTTCTGCCAAAGATAATCTACGTAATCGGTTCGACGCACGTGTACACTGACGTAAGTTGGCGAGGGCAGGTTGAACTTCTCCGCCACGCGTTTCAATACTTTCTCCGCGTAGATCCTCAGACTCGGCTTAAACGTGAATTCCCGCCGTACGTCGTCCAGCCAGACCAGTATCAAGGACCAATAAGCCGCATGTCTAATATAAGAATATATATTTATCTTTCATTTTTATTCACAAATTTATATACGAAGATTAAAATTGAACAAGAGTTAAACTTATTTCATTCTATTCTACACTAGTATTCGTTCTAGTTACATTTTCCGCGCGCCAATATATACCGCAGCGACAATTAATCTAATTTAATCTGATCTCATAGTCAACTTGTGACATTAAAAATCTCCCTCACGAGGCTAACCTGGGTATAATGATGTTCTGCTCCGTACTGTTCCATTGACTGAGAGAATTGACCACTTGTCCCATATCCAGGGTACATCTGCCGATGTAGCTGAGCGGCGGGATGCTGAGATTCTCGAAGTGCTCCTCCAGAGTCTTGAGGATGCAGCGCGGCATGAACGGTTCCAGGCCGGTCCTACGAGCGGTCGCCCACACGGACGCGTACTCCCAGATCTGATTGCCGAGTCTTCCGCCCTGCACCGCCGAGACTATGCCGTACTTGGGGCAGGGATTGTTGCGCCATTCGGGCGCCGGTGCTCGGATGTTGGACGTCTTCAGGGTCGTGCGGCAGAGCGCCTGCTCGTATACGGAGATCTTCGTGTGTCGCGCCGGCGGGGATGACGTGTCATACATGGGAAACAGGAAGACGTGGATGCCGAATACCACTAACAGCGCGAGAACTATCGCGCTCGCAAGCACATGCTGTTGAGCGTGACTCATTCTCTCTCTCTCTCTTTCTTTCTCTCTCCGCGAGACTTTTGCGCCACGTAATTTTTTTTTTTTTTTTTTTTTTTTTTTTTTTTTTCGAGGATCTCTTTCTCTACGTACTTGCTTTCTACTCTTTCTCTTCACTACTCTGCTCTGCCTTCTCGCTTGCTCTGCCACTACTCTGGTCGGCCACTCGCTCTCTCGCGCGTACGCTAGTCCGGCATTTCGTATCTACTGGTGTGCCATGTCCTTTGCTTTCCGACGCACATCTTGGCAACGATAAATGAGCGATTAATGAACGATACAAGAAATACAAATAGTAACATAGGAGCGTGCCTATCGTGCATTTAAGGTGATTGAGATCTCTTATGAATAGGGGGTGAATGTATTGAAAAAAACTAAAGTCAAATCAAAATCAAAATCAAAATTATTTTATTTATTTATTTTATTTTATTTTGTTATTTTGTTTTTTTTTTTTTTTTTGAAAGAAACAAATAGTTTTCTCTCAATATCTTGAGCTATATAAAATGATTACTAGATATATCTAAGAGCTTCAAATAAATATTAAACATATGAAAGTGAATCAAAACTTTTGAAATGCTTTTCTATAAAATCATATTTTCTATAAAATCATTTTTTAATCTTTGTGTAATTGCTGTAAAGAATTGCTTAATATAATTTAATATTCGACACGAGAAAAACTGCTCCTTCACTTTTAGATAATTAAAAAAAGGACATGGTTAACACACCGCTATGTAAAGCTTGATTAAAATCTCATGCAAGCAGCACTCTTAGCAGATATATAAAAAGTTACAACATCTAGCTCTATATGTAATCAAACAAAATATTTAAAAAATAAATTGTCATCAACGATATAATTTCGTTGAGCGCGATTTTCAACGCTGATGATGAATCAAATTATAAGCGTTAATTATGTGACGATCAATGCGAAGTTCATTATTGCATATGTGAAAAATCGTGTGAAGGAAAACTTTTTTTCCTCGACAAGTCTAATTCGTGAAATTATTGCATATGTAAAAAATTGTATGAAGGAAAACTTTTTTTCCTCAACAAGTCTAATTCGTAAAATTATTGCATATGTGAAAAATCGTGTGAAGGAAAACTTTTTTTCCTCAACAAGTCGAAGCTATATTCGAATAATATTAGCAAGTGCTTAATTAATATGTAACTAGTTAATTAATATGGAATATGGAGATTAGGGAAATAGAGTACTTCGCAGAGCACGAAACTCTTTATCACGCGATACTCGTTTCGCAGAATATTCTCATCCGCACGCCTATTTTCCTCCTAAGGTAGTATTTAAAAAGGTTTTGAAAAATAGAACGCATTATTATAATAATGCGCGCTGTCATATTCGCCGATTCGTAATTTCTTAACGACATAAAAAATATTTTTAAAGCTCGATAGAAAAACACATTACGGAATACGCGATGCGAGACATAAACAACTCTATGCAATTTATAAATCAGGAATAATAGTAGAAAAAGACTTTTCGCCCGAATTTAATCAAGTTTGTAGGCGAGATTTCTGCGTAAAAATATATAGTTATATATATCGTGTTTTCTTCTCGAAATCTCATAAAAAAATCTTTGCGATTTTTAAATATGAAACAATGAGAGACGCAATTTTTTTCGCTATCTGTTCTTATCGCATCTCGCGAAAAACCTGCTGCAAATTTGCCATACCTATGTGTACACGTATGTGTTCGAAGTTATTGCGTCGTAGGAAGAAAGTTTGATGCGTGACATACATTCTTTCAATTATTAATATCGAACGCGACATGTCAAGATGAATCTTATAAAATAGAGATTTTTAAGAGACAAGAGAAAATCTGAAATACACCCGCGCGTTCAATAACATCAATATTCAATTTATTCCAATATTATTGCGTCGCAAAAACTGAATGCTTTCTGATCGCAATGTCGCTTATTTGCTGAATAGAACAAGTAAATTTTCTCATCGCGTAATTGAAAATATGATATATAATTTATAAAAAAAAAAATAATTCATATAAAATTAAATCCGTAAATTACGATTTCGCAGAGACGTTTCTTCCATCCGCTTATTCCGAAGCCCTTACTCTGTCACTGTCGAAGATCGAGCTCAACGAATTCATGACCCGCCTCCATCCCCGATATCCTCTCTAACGTTAACCTTCTAACAAAATAAATGGAGTCTCACTCACCCGTTCCGGCGAACTCAGCTGTGCGATTCGCGACGCACAGGTCGAGCCTCGCGATCAGCCGCGAGTTTAGCTCACTCATGTTTGCCCGGCGTGACGTCCGCGGACGCTTGTTGCACCCTGGTCGTCGCCGTCCTCGTTCTCCGCCAGAGGCTTGGCTCTCTCGTTCTCAGGGACAGCGTCGTCTCGTTTACGTTACACCCTCGCGCTTCTAGTTGTTCCCTTCTACGAAGCGATGACGTTCCCCGATATTTCCGTGCGCCGTCCGTCCACTCGGACGGGGATGAGCCGCCATCCTCTCTCTCTCGGGAAGATGTTGTCTCGGGGGTGTGACGTCATTCACCCACAGCCGGCGCGTTATGTATAGATTTTTAATTTCCCTTGGCGCCGCCTCGAACCGGCGCTTCCTCGCCCTCTGTCACTCGATATAATCGTTCAATATCGAAAAACGTGTAGTAACTGTCAAGTCGAGCTGTCAAAGTTTCAAAATAATGACACGCGTCTTTATTATTATTTGCGAGTCGATATTATTTTTAAAAATTAATTATGATTTTATATATTTATTCAACTTACTTGTTATAGCGATTCGCTTGTTTATCGAGTGTTGGTTTTATCGCAATGGTTATTATCAGTAGTTGTTAATATACAGTTATTATTCGCGGTTAAAAAAATATATAATTTAATTTATAAATTTTTAACACCTTAATTGATAGAAATTAGAGAAAATATTTCTCAACTTTATACTGCGTCCTGTAAAAAAAATGCTCGTTTTCATCTTGAATTTGATATCGATATGATACCGACCGAACGCATTCTTTCCCGCCATAATCGAACGAGACTCACTTCACTTTCCGCGTTGTTTTCGAACGCAACGGCAACGTCCCAGTCGCGAGTACATTTAATTGAATCTTTTGATGTCTCAACGAAGTCTGGTAAAGAATATCACTTCATATATAATTAAGTAAGATTATATTAAACAATATATATTGAACGTTGTACGATTTATTGAGGAATTAATTTATTTCACATTTATAGGGGGTCAAGATTATACGACGTGCTGGCCGTTACGTAGTAATCCGAAAATCGCATAAACTTCGTTTTTTTTCCAACAATGAGATCGGTGAGTACCGATTAATATTTCATCTCTCGAGAATTTTATCGAATTAATTTGATCATTAAGAGAGTTATTAACGTAAAATAAAAATTTATGCATGAAATATGTATAAAATTTTATGCGTGATAGAAAGTATTCTGTATTCCCATGCACACTCTTTTTTTACAGTTCCGAAGAGTTAAGCTCGATATGAGACGTTGCGGCCGTCGTTTTATCTCGATTGCGGAAGGACGCGGTGGTGAGCCTCTTTTATGCAGCAAGAAAGCTTTTCTACACTATCTGGGCGAGCTTGAAAGCTCGTCGCAAAATAGGCCGCGAGAAGCCGATATCGCGTCGTTTGCGAATACCCTCGATCAAATTATAATGACATATCCACCTGTCTTTCCATTCTATTTATCAGTATCAATATGTGTATGTATATGTGTATAGAGAGTGTTCCTAAACTGACGATAATAATAATTAGTAATTTCAATTTTATATATATATTTAGAATAGAAATTTGGAGTGTCTCGCGCTCTACAACTTTACCGTTCGAGGGTCGCCGTGCGAATGATAAGCCATAAGTAATACGTCAACAATAGCGCCAATGTTTATGTTGCCAAG
>JBCAUJ010000113.1:8998730-9043066 GCA_038406275.1 Cataglyphis albicans | reverse complement strand
CCGGCGTTTTCGGACAATCGATGTGTGTGTTTGTGTGTGTGTGTGTGTGTGGTACGTCATAGTATATAAAATGTTTCAACAATAAAGTATCAGTAACAGATTCGGCCTTGGCAACATAAACATTGGCGCTATTGTTGACGTATTACTTATGGCTTATCATTCGCACGGCGACCCTCGAACGGTGAAGTCGTAGAGCGCGAGACACTCCAAATTTCTTTTCTAAACGCGATCGTGACAAATATCGGGCAATAATTTGATATAATAAATTATTAATTACCTTTTATCTTATATAATACGTAATTATATCGTAACAATTTCGACATATTTCGTGATGTACACATATTATCAAAGATCGAAGTAATAGGAATCAAAATTATAAATTATTGGTATATTGCGATCTTTCTTTTTCTTTATAAGCAATAATTATTTTTTAAGAATATTTTTTAAAAATATTTAAAGTTCAATTATATCTCGTCCAATGCTCTATCGTTTCTTTTCGACAATTTAAATATGATTCAAATTGAGAACGCGTAATAAAATAGTTGAATCGCAGGTCCGAGTAATTAACATAATGATAAGCTCCGCAATATATTAATCATTTATTAAATAATCTATAATTTAAAATACGGCGACACTTTAATAGTATTGTAGTAATGGGGGAAACGTTCCGTTCTCCTTTCTCATTCCCACTTCTTATCATTCGCACAAATTAAAATTTAAATTTAAATTAAATATATATTGTATTTCGTGTTAATATTCACATATACATATATAACATACGTAATAGTACGTAAAATATTTCGGCAACGCACTATCAATAACAAAATTTAGCCTTGGTGACGTAGCGCGCTATTGTTTACATATTTACATATTACAGTCTCTTGTTATTAAGTCGAACTTCGCACAGCGATACTTAAACATTGAAGTAATGCTGCGAAACGCCTCGTATATTTTCGAATTCTTTTTCTAAACGCGATCGCGACTTGTTGACTCGCAGTTTAATTCTCGTGTGAAACGAGATTCGATCGTGCCGAAATTCGAAAGTGCGGGAGTGTCGTTGTAAGTACCGCGCGTACAAGTGCAAAAGTAATATTTTTTAATAAAAGTGCGGGAGTGTCGTTTAGTATCGCGCGTGTGAATCAACCTGAGAGGAGGAGGAGGCCTAGAAGAGGCATCCTGCACCGGCGGAGCAACCCAAGGGTGAGTATTATTATTTGTATATATTAATTATTATAAATACATTCATTCGATTCGATCATTATTTTAATAGTTTAAACAAGAGAGACTCATATTATAAAAGTTTTTAATTAAAAAAAATAGTTTTCTTTTTTAGAATTTCTAAAATTATTTCATATTTATATATCTTCTCATTGTTATATGCATCGGATATAAAATTTGATGCGTACAATAATAATTTCTTGAAATATTAATTATCTTAAGAGTTGCTATAATTTGAATTTTATATTTGTGTGTTGCAGACAACGTAGCCTCAAGACCAAATCTCCGCTGTTGCGCATCAGTGCCGGTGAGTGACAAATTTTTATTTCATTTTAAAGTAACGGATGTTTGTAGAGATTGTAGATATATATTGTAGATATAGATTGTAGACAAATCCGTTGCTTTTAAATGGATGAGCTAAAACGGGTTAAATTGAATAACTTTCAATAAGTTCTTTTAATATACATTACATCCAATGCAAAAGTAAATTAAAGTCAAAATTAAAAAAAGGAAGATTATAGAAAACATTTTTTTTTTTTTTCGATTTGTCACATTTTATCTGATTTATTGAGTAAAGAATGCTAGTAATTTTATCAATTACATATATGATAATAATATATTTTTATAATGCGTGCCGATCTTATAGCTCATCCATCGTAGAATTTGTTTGTAGATTGTTTTTAAACTTTGTTTTAATTGATATAAGACCAATTAATCAATCAATTAAATTACCTGTAATATGATAATAAATGGCTTAAATGTTGTATAAAAAATTAATTTTGCTTTATTATAAATTATATATTATTATATATTATTATATAAGTTAATTTTATATATTATTACATTATTATATAAATTTCATATTAATATAAATTTTAATCAAATTTATATATTTATCAGAATTTATCAGAATTTTTTAATCAAATTTTGATTGATAATTTGGCTTTGTCTCAATTAAAATAAAGCTATATTGAAATAAATGTCCAACGAACGATTGTAAAAATCGCACGATCGTCAACGAGTGCAAAATATTTGTGCTCATGTGCCGGCGACAAAAGAAGGAATTTATCTCCTTACGAGCGCAAGAAAAATTTTGCGGTTATTCGCCGGAAATAATAAATAGCCAGCAATAAAAGGAGTATGTATCTCCTTTTTCGATCTCTGATTAGAGATCAATTCAGAAAGTGGCCAAGAGCAAAAGGTAAGTCCAATTGGCCCGAAGAAACGATATAGGCTACACTAGTCAAAATGCGTAGCAAGAAATATATAAGGTACGATTAAATACGCGATTACATCACGCGAATAGAGCACGCGTTTAAGGTTCTCCAAATCTTCGCTGATTCAGGCAGCAAGTAAGATTGTTATGATTAAAGGGACCATTTTAATACTTGATAAAATATAAAATAGTTATTACATTTTTTAAATAAAATATTACAAGATTATATATTATTTATATAAAAAAAAATTATATTATAATTTTTTTTATATAAATAATTATTTATATAATTATTTATTTAAAGTTGCAAACCGCGTTTATTTAAATATTCTACATAAAAAAATAGATGCGTTACATTATAAGAAATAATTTTTATGATGAGAATAAAGGCGCAATAAAAATATTATATGATATTCCGATAAATTTTCGAGATCCTATATAGGATAATAAATAAAATATGATAAAAAGACTGTCGCCTGCACACATTTTTCTATCACTTCGGCGCCCCGAGGGACTGGCCGGTTAGCTCGTAATTTCATTCTGACTCTGTTATTTCGCGGACACTGGACTACACGAAAACTTACTTCCATGAACAATATGCTCGCCTAAGGGGTTATTCCGACAAAATTTTCCTTTAATGGTTGATATTAGAGCATTAAAAAGATGAAAAAAAAAAAAATTTGATTCGAGATATTGACTATGCTCTTCAAATTAATAATATAATTTTATGTATACTCTTTTTTTTATTTTGTTTACATGTTTATTATTGTTATACGAAAATGCCGGACCCCATGTTAGTTATATGTAGATAAAAATTACACAATTTTTTTTTTTTTTTAGTACAAATATATAAGGAGTAATATATAAGGAATATATTTTATTGTTCTTTCATTTCACGCATATCACGTTATAAAATCTAAAAAACTTTCCGAAAATAATTATAAAACGAATCACTCTTTTAAAAACGCGACCGTACCTTTATTTCTGTGGGAATTTTAATAATGCGGAGTCGCAAAAAGCAAATTAAAAAACTTAAATACGAGGGTGATCAAACTTATCGTACATTTTAAAGGATTGCCGAGAAACTTGCATACGTAAGAAGTTTTTTTTTTCCTGAATTTCGGTGATAAATGTTTCTCAGTTAAATTTTCCTCTCTCTATTTTGTTCCTATTTTTATATATGCTTATTTACAGTTGTTTTAAATGTCCAACGGAAATTGTAAATATTTTTTTCCAAATAAAAAAGAAATTGTAAAAAACTTATAATCTTAAAATAGAATATTATTCTTAAAAAAAGTAAGACGTTTTTATTAGAAGTCACATATCGTCTATATATTTTTAATAAAGAAAATTTGTATTATAAAAAAAAACATTATGTATGAAAGTAAGTGTAACAATTAAAAGTACATATGTGTATGCAGTAAAGATATTAATAATCTTAATAAATCGTGTCGTTGTCACACGGTAATTCGCACGAGTGATATCGAAGTCTTAATTCTCCTCTTTTGTACCTGTCACCTGCATTGGCCGGAGTAGTTTTCGATTCCCACGAAATCCTTTCGACCACGAAATAAGAATGTGGGCGGAAAATTTCTCGGATTAGTTTTATATCGGTGAGAGGAAAGAGGGAGGCTATACTTGCGTGCTTACTCAGGAGCGGATCACTGATTTCTCAAAATTTGTATTTATAATTGAATTAATTATTACACAGAAAACCACAAAAGTTTGATTGCGAGCAAATAAAAAAAAATTTGATTTTTTTTTCAAAGCATTATTCATTATTCAAATTATATAACTATTCTAATATTTTTTATAATTCAATTTTTTCTATCCAAATTCAGCAAAATTATATTATTCTCAATCTTTGAAAGCAGAGGTTGGATTTTCTCGCAATCGATAAAAGGGAAAAGTTTTCGCGAGTAAGAAAAAGTTTTTACAATTGTTTAAGTCTCTTTTTTTTCTTCGTTTTATTTAGTTTTCAACGACTATATATAAGCAAAAAATAAAAAAAAAATGCTATACTTTTTTGTTACAACGAAAGCGCAGAGATTGGCCTAAAAAATTTTCTTTCGCGTATCGCTATGGTATCAGAGAAATTATGCGGGTCTCAATTTTCGTTTGCTTATCTCGTTAGCCCACGGATACGTCCCTATGCTTGCGCAGGTGCAAACACACTGCGACATGCATACGTGACGCCTTGTATGCACCACGTATCGCTTTGCGGTAGAGGGGGAAAGGAGATAAGGGAGAGACAGAGAGACAAGATATACCGATTGAAATCGCGCACGGAACGGTCCATGCTATTGACAGGTCGTCTTTTATAGGTATGTGCATCGCAATTCTTCCGCAATTTTGCCCCCATACTCCTTTCGGAACTCCTTTTTCCGCAGCTCGACGGTGGCAATTCGACATCCGATATCGCGCTTTGCCATCACTCTCCCCCTTTATTTCTCACTGTGGTCTTTTCATTTTCCGTTTTCTTTCCCGCTCGATCTTTAACCGCCAAGTTTTGTTCTATAAGTGTGTTTTTCATTTGTGGATTTATGGAATATTATAAGAAATAGTTTTACATATAATAGCAAAATATTAATCTGTTTTTTTTTTAATATATGAGATTCCCAGAAACTAAATTAATCGACTCCTTTTTTTATAAATTTCTTAATTTTAGTCAAAGCATTGATTTTATGTTAACTGAATATTTAAATTGAAAAGTTTACAAAAATGTGCGATTAGCGTTTGAGAAGCTATCATGTAATAATCGTAATATAATTAATATTTAAAAGTGTTTTTGATATTTTGACATTTCGGTATTGTATAGATGCAAAAAATATGAAATTAAAATTTTTCTACATTCCTAATAAAAATAGTCTAAGAAAGTATGACATGCACTGTGTATTCTCGCGATAAAAATTTGTTGTTATAAAATCGCATTATTTTTGACATTTGAAAGAAAAATTATTATTGTAATTTATAAAATTTCATGTATTCTCGATAGAGAGAGCTGAAAGACAATTGATAATTCCATTTATCTCTGATTTGTAAGATAACTTTCCCTATTTTCTCCAAATCTGTCAAGTGACACCATGAAATTCGATCACTCGCAAATTCGGCTGCTGGTTAGTCATAATTTACATCGGTGCCTCGTCGTTCGCACGGAATTTAGATCCCTGTGCGAGTTTGCACGAAAATTGCATTTCAGTCGTCGTTGAGAATCAAGGCAAACGATATTTGATCTCGGACGGCATCGATGGCATTGACTAGGGGTGCGGACGATACGTCGGACGGTGTGCACTTTACGTTTTGCACACGAGATATGATATGATTTAGCAAACGGTTTTATACGAGAGATGCATTTGTCTCTTTAAATTTATTTCAAAGTTCCTACGTATAGCATTTTGTCATATCTATATTAATATTCCGGAGCAATTTCGACGGCAATGTCTGTGTTGACTCATAGAATAAAAAATACAGACAAATGTGCGAATATATAAAATATTTATTCTCTCATCTCTGCAATTAGTCGTCCTTGTTCTAAATATATTGCCACACAGAACAAACTTTTAACTTCTATTCTCAGTAACAATATGGTATATTTTCTTAAGATAGAAATAAAAAATCTATAATTTAATGTGATATTAAAATCTTATCTTGACTCTGAGTCAACCCGTGTATGTATTTTAGGAGATCACAATCTATGTTTAAAAGTACTCTGTATCTAAGGATAAACTGTATTGATTTTTCATACAATGAGCACGTTTTTATTTGGCAGAAAATTGTGTTGTTACAGTATCTTCAATATAGTATTGGAGATTGTAGAAAATTGATATCGGCGGCAGTAGCGATAGTTTTTCTCGCGATGGCGCGTATTATTTTTTTTTTTTACGCGGAATCAAAACACGTTTCATCAAGCATGATCGAATCATCCCACTTACCCCCTATTGTTATACGTCGATGCGTATGCGTACACCTAATTGCGCGCTCTCATATGCGCCGTGGCCTATAAGTAATTCAATTATCCGATGCCGCGCACGGATGCGACACGTTACAATAGTGTTGAAAATGAAAAATCCTTAAAAAAATATTAAATGTACTGTTTCCATCTCGCTCACGATTCATCGAAGCGACGTGATTCGCGATATCATATAAAGAGAGCAGCCATAGAGAAAATAAACTAGATATGGATGACAGTATCAGAAGTTTGAGATGTAAAACGAAAATAAAACTATATATTTTAGATTAATAAAAAAATGAAAGAAGATATAAAATATATTATTTTGTGTAAGATCGACCCAAACATTCCAGCCAGATTTTAAAATTGTATAGAAAATTTTATTCTGAACAAGGTTTCCAATAAACATGAATCGAAAAATGCTTTCTTAAAAAGTTAGCGCCCAAAAAGTCTGAAATCATGGTTACTTTATATATTTCTACAAATGTCAGGAAAAAAATGCGTTTTTTAACAAAAAGTAGCAAAACAAAAGTTGCAGAGAATTAAATTATTTTTCAAAATCCTAATATTGTGTCCTTTTTTAGATTTCCCAATTAAAAATAAATTCAGGAAAACTTAATAGAAAAGAAATTTAATAAAGAATACAAATATATCTATTGCATTGTACGCAGAATGTAAAATGTAAAATAAAATATAAAGTAACTTGATGAACCCTCTCTGCACTATTTAAGAGGCACTTAAACTAGAATTGCAATTGTGCTTGCATTGTTAACATTTCTCACTGTGAAATTCACGAGTATTTCGTGCTTTTTTACACTTCACGCGAGAATTTCAATCATCGAAAATTGGCGTATCGTGTCTGTGCTCTTTCTCTCTCTTTCTCTCTCTCTCTCTCTCTATCTATCTTTCATCGTGCATCTCTACATATATTTAACGGGCTTCAGTTTACTAACCAAATTGCAGTGGGCGGTGACGACGCGGATACAGTGTATTTCAGTCTCCAGCCCAGAGATTTGGTGGAACGTGAGAGACGGAGAGACAGAAAGAGATGGTTGAGGGATACCAGCGGTGAGATATGAGGGGGGGGCTCGTCGGGGGACCGAAAGGGAAAACCGAGGATGTAGATAGCGATTGAGAAAGGGGGACGAAGGACGAGAGCTAGGGGAGCGAAACATACTGATGGAGCGGCAGAGTGGAGTAGGAAGGGAGGGTATCCTGCGGAAATTCGATGCTAATGAAGGAAATTGCGTAGATGCCAAACCAGTATTTCCCTTATCTCTCTCTCTCTCTCTCTCTCTCTCTCTCTCTCTCTCTCACACATTCACTCCTTCTCAGTCTCTCTCGTCTTCTTCTCGGAGAAAGATAACATCCACCTCCGCGAAGAGAGAGCATAACGAATTTTGTCCCGCTTTCGCGAGTGTGTACTTCTGAGTTCACTAATTTCCAGTTCTTCCTCCTCGAATCATCGATAAACAGGGACTGGGACAGGAGGTTTTTGAATCTCTGTTTTTGGAATTTAACACCGAGTTATCCTTAATCTTTCTGCGAGATATACACTCGCGCAAATTAAACAGTTGCCTTAATCGAATCAGAGACCATTTTATTTGTAAATAATATCGAGAAAAGTTTAGTAAATCATGTGATAGATATACACAAAACTTAATACTATTAATTATTTTGTTATTATTTCTCGTTTTAATTTCACATCGTATTAATTCATATAGCGTTAATTTCATAAAAGCGGATTATACGGAATAATGTTTCTCAAATACTTCACTTAGACCCAGTTATTCCAAAGTCAACCGATATTTGCGAACTGGCTCTTATCATCCCCTGAAGCAGAACTCGCGAGTGAGCTCTTACGCGTGCCTTCGCATTATCTTCGTCTCGCCAGGCGCGTTTCCCTTATTGAGGCGAACCAACCGCGCACTCCGACGGAGGGTTCGCTTTTTCGCAGCAAGGCAGGACCCTCTATCGAACATAATTATCGCACAATTCGCAAGACAGTAAAGTTAGGTGTGAGGTGTGCCCTCGCCTGTATCGCGATTAATCGCGAGCTTAATCCAATCTCCGAGAATGTAACTTGACTTTGCGCGAATGTATTGCGTATTTCGTCCGATCAACCGACGTTAATTGCTTAAGTCGTCATGGGTGATTAATCGCATCGGGCTAATTGATCTGTCATCGACTACTCAATTTTTCGAAAAAAATTTACACTAAATTTTGCTTCCCTTTTTGACCGCCTTGTTCGCCTTAATTATGATTTAACTCGCGCGTGTAATTGCACCGGAGACCGCCCGGTAATTCCCGCGAGTTTCTAACAGAGATCAGAGACTGTCCGCGCCATGCCGCGCCGTCTCTTACACATTTCGTATCGCGGCCATAATTTCCTAGGATGATACTTCTCCTCCGGGGCGCGGAAACACTCGGAAATGAAAGTGTCGGGGATATTTAAGACTACAAGCGTACTACGAGCTTTTAACTCTCTTTCTCGCATCTGCGCCAAGTACGAATGTTTTCGAACATGTTTCTTTGCGAAGAGAGAATTGTGGAAAACAAGTATTTTTGCAAAGCTATGTAAACTCTCGTGTGAAGTCTATATATTGTAGAAAACGCACAAAGAATTTTTACATAGTAATGTTGCTAAGAAACTGATATAAAAGAGCGCGTCACATTTAAATTTATATATAAACTTATATATGAACTTATATAAACTTAAAAATTTCAGAGATTCGATAATGTATTCCAAAATTATTAAATAATAAAACAGTAAAAATAATACTTAATCCACATTTTTCGAAATAATTTTATACTGCAATCTTTTTTCTCTTCACACATGAGTTAATGTATTAATAATAAAATGCTTTTAACAAAACTTTTTTTCCATTTATAAATGAAAGCTTAAAGAAAGATTATACAGAATAAGAAAAATTATTTTTTAAAAATAACAAGTTTTTGCAAATATGTTTTGGCACATGCCGCAGTTGTGCAAATAATTTTAAATTAAAAGTTTAATTACATTGAATTTATTATAAAATAATGCAATATTATTGTTAACTTGACATTAGAGTCTTTCAGTTGCTTATTACAACGTGAATGTCGCCGTGATTATATTAAATATTAAAGAATAAATAATCACATTAAAAAAATACTTAAAATTAATTGAAATAATCTTATTTTTAAATAAAGAGATTTAAATTAGAGTTGACTAAAATTTTTGCGATATTAATCGTTTAAATATTGGTCGCGTCGTTACGTAACAAGTATACATGTTTTTCTTCAATTTATTTGACTAAATGGTGCAACAAAAATAAGAGAACGTGTCCTAAAAACTTTTTTATTCCCGAGAGATGGAATAATACATATGCACGTTGAAATAGGACATTGCATCATTTTTATTAAAAAGTCTCAGTAATCTAGCTGCTGGGCATTTAAAAACACAGAGTTTTGAATGTAAAGAGAGATGAAAATAACAATCGAGACTTCTCTCATACAATCGCTAACAGAGTAGTCACTAACTTTAAATGTTTGGTTTCGCAACATTATCTGCCATGATTTTAGCGAGAAGTTGAACCTCAATTATTTTCACAATAGAAACTCATAAACCGTCATTTTAGATAATTTTGAATCAACAATCCCACAAAAGCGTGCATAATATTATATTACGTAATGGCGCATACACACACACACACACGCACGCACGCACGCACACATTTTTATTATCTGTCATTTTAGTTTGAATTTTTCATCTTTTTCTACTTTTTTACTCTAATACAATATAATCAAATATTATATATATTCTAAAAATGATAATTGTAAATATTACGATCAGAACAATATTATCCGTGTTAAATATTAACGACATGTCACGGCTCATCGGAAGTTATTTGCAAAGATAGCAAAAGCGTAATACAAATAATTAAATTAGAACGAGAGCTTTGTGTTATAACATTAATAAGCATCGCGTCGAAAAATCGACAGTGCATTAATTGAACAAGTGAATTTAATTAATGGATATATAATCCAACGGAAATAATTGGCAACAAATTCGCTCCTGCTATTTTGACGTTCGAATCATCGATAAAATGAAAATTACCTCAAAAATAGTTTTTCTTTGCGAATTGAGTCGCGTTGTAAAAATAAAAAAAAAAAAAAAAAATGATTGGGCGATCGCGCGCCCATATCCCTGGAACGGATTTTGAAATATCTCGCGCAAACTTCCCGATACGTGGCAAAAGGGGAGGGATTCCATAAGCGGAAGCTGAATCGGGTTGCGCGACTACCGATCTTCTCCCCCTTTTCCGTGAACGATACTCGATATTTCTCATTTCAGAGACGCCACTCGGCTATTTGCATCTTTATGGAACATTTTAGCCTGCAGCTCGCTCGCAATCGCGCGCGCGTATACTATTACTTTTTTTGGCGGGTGTTACTCGCGCGAGATTAGACGATGAGAATAAAATGCGCGTGCCGTGACGGGAATATAAATGTCATTGACAAAAAGATTCCCCTGCGAAATATTTTCGTCGCGAAAAAAAAAAAAAACTGTCACTTGAATATTCTTCATGTAATGTAACAATCTTTGTTCACATGAAAAAATATAGATATAGTATCTGAAAATTACATGAACATATATCTCGAATTATTATACGTTAGATTATTTGTTAAAAAGATAGAAAATTGACGGTATACAAAAAAGAAGATAGGAAATTTACGATAGTGCCGCTACAAAGTTTTTTCAGTAGCAAAATCACGAAATTAAGTTCGCGAACCATTGTTTTCGTGAGTGAGAAAATTATGACACGTCGCTTGCTGCGATTCGTCACGTGCCATTATTATACGAACGGAACGTGTTGTAAAACTATCGACAGGTAGCCGGTCGTGGGTAGCAGTTGGCATCTGTCTATTGATTGATGAAGCGCACAAGCGAGGATATCATTGTCTATGTACCTATATATACGCTGCATCTACCATTCACGTCATTGCACTTGCAGCGCACGTAGCTGGTGTGCACAGAGCATTTGATTTTTTTAACAGAGTTCAGAGGGAACGCTTTGCTCTTGTCACTATCTGCTGTCCTGAAAGCAATGCGTTCTAATTTACGAGAGTGTCCCAGCAAAAACCCGAAACAGTATTATACGCGTGATATCCAGTCATTTATTGTATCTATACAATAGTTGTTATTATCTATGTTTAGTACAATATAAAAGAGACGAGATCAAATTTTAAACGAATTTATACATTAAAGTTGCACATTAAAATTATGAAAATTTTGACAAATGCGATAATAAATGTGATAATAAATGAATCCTCGCGATAAGACGAGACTTGGTTTTTTACTATAAAAAAAATTTATTTTACTACAAAGAAAACATGTGTGTATGCTATACAAAAAAAGCTTGTAGTAACGCAAACAACGACGTTAAACTTTTATATATATAGCTGCGTCTCTTGAATTGCAGAAGCGTTATAAAAACAAAATGTAGGATCGCGTTTTATTAACGACTTCTGGAATTCGAAGGCGTATCCGATAAAAAGCAATCAATGAAACTCACGCGAAGAGCATGCCGACCGAGTTTATCCACCCACTCTCTCTCTCTCTCTCTCTCTTCGATAACACATAGAGCCGGCAAAAGTATCTTTTTTTTATCTTATTTATTTCATTTTACATTGATTAACGTACAAGAGTACGAACGCAAGAACTCCAATAGAGATTTTAAAAATTTTCCGTTCTCTCTCTTACATATTTGTTAATCTCTTCATCAATTCTAATCTCATCTTCGATTAGATTTTTTCCTCATCTCGTTATACGCACGATGTTTGATATATATATATGTATATATGTGATATAATTGACATTTATATGAATTTTATTGAAATTAATCTTAGTGATAGTTATATAAATTATTTTCACATACAATATTTCTCTTCGCTATTTCTTTTTTTACAAAATATATGAAGAAAATATTTATACAGAATGATATATTTTTGGCAATACAAATTACAATGCATAATAATAATTTGAGACATTGTATCCAGAACGATGACAAAGTTTGCGAATTAATTCAGTTAAAATGGCAGGTCAAATTTGATTGTGAAGAAAGTGACAGAAAGATGTATGTTGTGTGACAGAAGCTATCTTATATGGACTTTTAGCTTTGATCATCATTGTCTTTGCGCGCGCTGTGGAAAGGTAAACAGAATCTTACCCAATTTACGGGACGCTTTCACCGGGCTCGATTTCATCGCGTCTGCTTTTCGCCCCGGCTTTACCCAAGAAGCGTCGTGAAAGTTTTCGAGTAAAGGAAGATAGGGGAGAGCCAAGGAAAAAGAGGAAAGAAGAGAGAGAGAGAGAGAGAGGAAAAGGTTCTTGAAAAGCCCGTACCGTGGTATCGTACATGAGGAACGTCACGCTTGTAAAGTTTAAGCGGCCTTGAGCGCAGCATCTTTGAACTCGGTTGTAGAGTCTTTTTCTCTCCCTCGATCACAGGGAGGGAACCGATAGTTCGTCGAGTATCTTTTCTAGGGTAGTTCCTCGCGAGCATCTAATAGATTTTGCAGTCGTGAATAAAGTACCGTCCATTCCAACGAAAACTGTCTCTTCATCGCCAACAGTCCTCGTGTTACGGACAAAATGACGTTTGCTTCTTCATAGAAATAGTTTTGCTTTATTCACGACGCAATACGTCCAGTGTCAAATGTATTGTCTACATAATCCGCTTAAGTTATTAAAGAGAATGTATGGATGTGTATAACATAGAACGTTATAGCCAGAAATAAAGAATTGCTCTCTTTTTACAAGAGGATAAGATGAATTTAGGAAAAAAAAATAGTTTTAATGAATCCTTTTGAATGAATGCAAAAGGTCTAGTTGTTCGAAAAACTAAGTGGTGGCTTATTATAATTTCTTTGTAACAATGTTAGTTTATTAAAATCGCACATAATTAAGTTTTATTGAATGAACAAATATTTTTTGAAAGTAAATTTTATATCTTAAAATAACAATCGCGCACTTTCGTGAAGAGAAAGAGAAGAAAACGTGTAATAATTTGACAAAAGAGAGATAATTATACTGATTTTAAAAATTGATGATCTTAGTTATTACAATAATCATTTTGTTGTCTAAATTATTCGATAGCCTTCATTTCAATATCAGTAATTAGCAAATATTGCGTAATAATTCTTTTGCCGTTATTCTTTCATCTCTCTTTTTCAATTATTAATATTAACTAACTTTTAATTATTAATTTTACCAACTTTTAATTATTAATATTAATTAACTTTTCTTTCTTTTCCGGAAATGTAAATATTTCAGAAAATATACATCGGAGAGTACAAAGAGCTGTACTTTATCATTTCAAACTTACGATCTCACGATTTAGCAGTTCGTGATCGGGATTTGAAGCGATGATCCAAGTGATTGTGCTTCTGGCGTCAATTTAACGAAGAGCTTCGTGATGCACAAGTTTGAAGCGCGTTTACGTAATATCAATTGCCGATAGAAAGTTTAATACGCTATATATATTAACGAAAAATTAAATACTTCCAATTTACTTAGGCAAAGTTATAGGATCGAGTATTCCTTAATAATAGTTAGCCAAATAGTATTTCCGAACTAGCACAATCTGTCACAATATAGAATCTACGCATTTCTTAATTAATGTCCCGCGTTTTAAATCGGTTTCTCTCTTAAACTGCGTTATTAAATAATTAATAAAATATCGGGTAATATTTTACCGATTTTTAATTTTGCAAAATACACTCGTCAAAATTTCCGGGAACCTTTTTCTCGTTATAATTTGATCATGAATGTACGCCAAAGGCGACGCGACGGGGATCGATCCGTTTTATCTGCACGGCTCACATTTCTTGTAACAATAACTCATCGCTATCGCAATTACCGAGAGAACGATTACGACGCCAGAGGAGATCCGGCGCGGCGTCTCTATTACGGATTCCGTCATTGAGGTAAGACAGGGAGGGAGGTTACGATAGTAGAGCCAACGTGTCGGGGAGAAAAGGGAAGAGGAATTCTCGGGTTCTGAATGTGTGTGCATTTGATTGAGTTGCAGTAAGACCTTTGATGGGATTGTTTAGAACAATATGATCGTAACCAATTCACGGATCAAACGTGACGCTGCTTGTCAAATAAATATTGATTCCCTTCCTTTTCTCTCAGCCTATTGTTGTGAGCATCGTCGCAGAAACGGAATATATTCCTGAGGGAACTGTCAGGTTCATTCGCGCCACAAAGTAGTGCGTGCTTTAACAAAGGCCGACAGGCAAACGGAATAATTTGTGTTTACCGCTATTTACCTTCATTAGCATTTGCACGTATGGACGTCAACGATGGAGATCAAAAGCAATTGTTCTTCCCCAGTTCTTATATAATGATATAAAAATACCGTCTTTTTAATCTGTAATCTTAATCTTTATATTTTTTTAATGTATTTTAAATGCGTAAATTCTGATCTTATAGATTGTTGTAGATGTCAGAAAGAATATACTTTAACGATTAAAAGGGTAAAGATTAATTATTTTTTTAAATTAAATATTTCTAACTTATATTTTTACATAATAAAGTAACAACAACTTGAGAAAAAACTTTTATCTTATGCATGCCAAGGAAACGCAACTATCGTCATGTTAAATAAATAAAGAAAAGACAACGATTGCGATCGCAAATGATGACAGTCCTCGCATTTTTTGAAGCAATAAGGAGTCTCGGGATATAAAAGACGCCAAGTTAGCCGACCGAGGCGGTAATATATGAGGTAATTTTCCCGACAATATTCCCAGAAATTTATGAGTTATTAATTTTGTGAACCTCCGACTATCCTCGTATCTAATCGGGCGGCACGTGTCCTCCTCGGTAATATCTTTATTATGACTGACTGCGACCGATTTTCCGTCCCACGACTCGCAGGCTTCATTCGTTATTAGAGACTCGTCGAATTCCGGTTTTACTTCGTTGGCACTTCATTCTATTCCGTTACATTCCGCAAATTAGAGTATACATTGCAAAGTTTATAATTGTGATTGTTGCGTCTTATATCATTTATCATTTTATATTATTATAATTTATACATATTAAACTTGAATAAATAAATAATTAAGCGAGTTTCTATTATCGTAGAATAAATTTATCTTTCATTCTTAAGAAACTGAGGCCTCATTAAAAATTAGGATAAATATTCTTTCTCAAGCAAAAAATGCAATTTACAGAATAGATGCATAACTATTTTGTTCTTTAGAGATCGTAAGTTTGACTTCCCTCGCTTGTCCAATCAAAATCGCATACAAGTTGCATTAATTTCCATAAATAAAAATGGGAATAAATAGAATAAATGCTCAATATTCAAACGGAAGAATCAATTTCGTTAAATCGATTTTATCAATTCGCCTATAGGTTGCATGTTATTTTCTGCAAAGTTTATTTATACATGGATTGCAAATTAGCAGCATGTAAATATTTTTGTACATTCTAGCCTTTAATCGACTTTCTTTTTTCGCTGCATAATTTATATATTGATTTTATTTTTATTTTATATCTTATAATTTCAACATTTTTCAAAATAATTATTGAAATAATTATATTTGCTACGACTTGACAAATAAAGAACGAATATCGCACAGTTACACTTACACGCGGCATTCCCTGTTAATCTTTCTCTCAATTCATTAAACCAAATTATTTTCTTACGATATAAAAATTAAGAGCTCGTAGATAAACCAGTATTCGTTGCGTATTAATGCCTGCGAATAGACACACGTTTGATCTTCCGATAAGAGAGATAGAGCGAGTTTCGATCCTCCCCAATGAATAAGTCTTATCGACTCGTATACGGCTTTGGGGTAACATTATGTGTCGTCTAAGGTGCTCAACCTCGCAATAGCAATATACGTGATGAACTGTCTATTGATTCTTATTTGTGCAACGTTATATATCGCTGACTCGTGACGTGAGAGTGTGCGGAGGGAAAGATTTGTTCTATTTACGTATCTCTTATCTACGAGAAATTGCGAGATCATACGCCTTTTAGATATTGTATACCCGTTTATCTCTTATATTACTCCGAGAATCACCTGGTGCGCATTGTCCTTTATTGGAGTGATTATTTAATAATTTTAACTTATATTTTTCTCCATCATAAAGTATCATTTATTTTTATTTTTTAATTATTTTTTAATTATAATGCGTGTTTCATAAAATATTCGTTTCACGCTTAATTAGAAACTTGAATTAGAGACTTTTAAAGAGATATGAGCTACGAATTAATGTAAATACGTAATTATTAAAAAAATATTATATAAAAAATTAGAGCTAGTACATTTAACATTCAATGCAAAATTGTATAATATTATTATATGACTTTAGACTCTATTACCTCGATCTTTTCTCTGCAATTTTGCAGCAGCGCCATTGCTATCGCTACGTCGAACGCTTTATCTTAGGGTAATGTTGCGTGATAACAACGAACGGGTAGAACCGTCCCATCGGGACGATTATTAGTGCCGTCTGCAGTTCTGTGAAGACCGACAAGTCGATAAGGAACTTATAGAGAGGCGCACATTATTATTTTTAACGAATATTTTTATTCGCAAATTAATTGCATATTATTATCGTTTTTTTATACGCAACATTAATACTTATTTTTATTTTCTGACTCTTTATTATTTATTAATAAAATATTTTTATATTATTTATAACAATATTTAATATTTATATTATTTATAACAATATTATTATTTGATCTTTTTATATTATATGTTTTTCAAAGCATATATATTAATTGGCAGTAATTTTATTGCTCGAGAATTGATTATCTGTACCAAATATTGTAACGCAAAATACATTATTTGTGTATTTGCAATAAATTAAAAATCATTAAAAAGATAAGCGGTGGCGAGTGCAATTCAAAATCTAAAGAATGCCCTTATTATTTATTCATATATTTATTTTCAAAAAAAATATTATTCCAAGCCTTCACTTAAGCCGGAAAGAAGAACGGCAAGCGAGAAGAGAGAGAAAATTCTCCTTGTCAACTTGGTTCTTCGCGAAATAAGCGACATAATAAAATGTACACCACGAGATAGTGGCAAACTGAAGATTCGAGGGTATAAAGAGAGAGGAGTGTAGAGCAGAGTATTCAGGATTGGATACGACTTATGTATATATACATATACCTTGACTCTCTTCAGTGGTTTACCGCCGCTCGTTGGTTTCGTCCGTCGAGTGTCGGAGGAGAAAGGGATGCGCAAGGGGAGCAAAGAGAAACAAGTCCGTCGAGCTGAGAATCAGTCCGGGGAGCAGTGAAAGATGAATAGAACCGCTGCGCTCCATGCGCTTTCGAATGATGCCGCATGGTCTCGACCGGCGGTAAGCAAGAATAGGGAGCTACTTGTGAAAAATGGATTTCAATGTGGGTTCAACGACTGCTTCGACAAAAGCTAACAATACCGCCGCTTTCGGCTTTTCGCATTTGTTATTCCAAGTATGTTAGAAGACTGTCTACTTCGTTCTCGATTGACGTGATTCTTTATCGACGAATCTTATGTAGATATAATATTATTCGTTATTCAATGAGAGATATTTAATTGCGGCAGATTCTTTCGGAATATTCTTATTGTTAGAGACTTTTCTAATAAATTATACGTATGGTATACATATATACTTGGATTATTTTACAAGCAAAATAATAATAATCGAATATAATTGACAAATCCAACAAATTATATGTTTAATTACAACAATATTTTTGATAACAATTATAATGAAAAATTTCTCTTTAAAAAATAAATGATTAAATAGAATTCAAGTATTCAAAAAAGATTCTTCAAGTATTACACATACAAAAATTATAATTCATCTAATCACTCGGGAAATAATAGATTTTATATTATATATAATGTGACATTTATTAAGTGGATATTTTGTTAAAATGATACTATGCATGTGCTAACTGGTCAAAGTATTTTTTTTTTTTTTTTTTTTTTTTTTTTTTGACGTTGAGATAATAAATATAAATACAAATTAATCAACATGACATATTGATCCTTTTGAGCGGCAAGACTGTAGTTTCTACGTTATTTTTCTGTTTATTTTACGTTTGCAACGAATATTTATTACAAACGCAAATATCACGAGACGATGTTCTATAATCATGTTCGAGAAAAAACCGAGACGTTGTTTGCTAGGAAAATTTTTCGTTTGTAAATTAAACGAATTGCAGTAGTGTTTTCTATCTCGAATTTTCCATATATGCTGCCAGTCGTATTACGTATAGGATGTTTTACGTGGGATGAGAGAGTAAAATTTCAGAGTAACACTGTTAAAAGGCTGTTATGCGGGGGAGAACGTTATCTCCGTAACGATCGATTTCCTTGAAGCGTGAATTTGCGTACCATCACCGACGGTTTTATCATGACTGCGATGCTACGGTAGTGAGATGGATCTAGAGGGTGGAAAATGGTAGACGAGAGATAGAACTCGTTCGGTTTTATAATTTGACATGAAATTGCTCACTTCCGGCGCGGTTATACACTTACGTCGATGTAATTGCATACTTACTTACAGTAGTGGCTTTCGTCATCAAAAGATTCTTCTATCGACATTGTATCATAACAATAGTTATCATCATGATGTCTTGCAAATTGTTATAAAAAAAATCTTCAATTTCTAAAATGCGATGGAAATAAATGCGCTTTATTTTAGCATTTGATTAAAAAAAAAAAAAAGTTTTTTAACGTGAATGAAGTATCTGAAATTACACAAAATCTTTGGCAAACGGTTTCCAAAATGTGAACGTTATAATGTTTTTTACAAAAACATTATTTTATTTCTTGTAATTTAAAACGATTTATATCTCACATTATTAAACTAACAGAATTTTATATAAAAATATAAATTTTATCGAAAAAAGATATTAGAGTAAAAAAAAAGATATAAGGTTAACAAAGAAAGAGAGGATTACACGATTCCTGAAATAATTACTACTTTATTATATACGAATACCATTCATACGTCGCAAGTGAAAAATATTATGTATTCGAAGATCGAGAAGGGAGCCCGCTTATTTTCTCGACACATTTTATTATGTAATATAAACTTATGTGTTATACATCGCTACATATGCTTCGGCTTAATCACTAGTCCTATTGGCTATCCTTACAGGGCTAGAATGCACAGTGACTTGTACAGAATAATCATCATGGCACTCCATTTAACTCCTCCATTAATCTGTCATTGATTTGTCATTGTCATGTAGACCGGAAACGCGCGAAAGAGGAAAAGAAATGTATTTCCATATTACTTGTATTAATTGAATAAATGTTTCATAAAATATAAGACAAGTTGCAACATAATAAGTTTGTCCGATTTATTTATTTATTTATTTTTTTTTAATAATAAAGGACAAACTGTATATTTCGCGAACAAATTAATTTACGAAAAATATTTGCAATACTCAAATTGCATTTAAAAGAACAAAGTTTTGCGATCTAGCTCAATTCAAGAGAGTATAGAAAAGAATTGCACTTTGTATTATAACGGACTTCGATATAAAAAAAAATCTCTGATTCAATTGCACCAAACTTAAATACTTTTATTGGACGATAATGAATTTACAGTGACTTTCGTTATTTCAAAAGTATTCTACACTCGATCCTTTCCTCTTTCCGTGTCACAAAAGCCCCTGTCGTTTTCTCACGAAAGCGTTCCCGTTTAGTTTACAAAACGTTTATCCTTAATGCATCTAAAACTGCAAGACAGCAACGGCTCGGTCCTCCTTCCTATATCTATATTGTATATATATATATATGCATATATCAGGGAAAAAGAAAAAGAGCGGCTCTCTCTCTCTCTCTTTCTCTCTTATCGCCCTGCGATATTGTTCCATGAAAGATTTTACAATACGCCGGTTAGATTTCCGGGAATTAATTCGGTCCGATATTTTACTTCGATCGCACGCTCCGGGTCGCCAGCAATGGCTTCCAAGGGTTTCTCTCCGGTAAAGATCAGCCGCTAATTATCGTGAACGATCGAGTTTTAACGTTTTAATAGAGAGAGAAAGAGAGCATCATAAATATCGCTGTGATTAAGATTGTATCCCCGCCTGTGTGCGCTTTTTATATCTTTCGCGCTCAAAGGATAGACTGAGCATCTTCTATATAAAACGCGCGATTTTAACGAAAAGTTCTTGGACAAAGTCGATTCTTGCAGGGAAAATTTCGAGAGTCATCATCTTTCGTTTGTACTCAATTTTATTATGCAGCTATTATTCCGATCGCGGGGGCTTTTTAGCTGTCTCTTCCATTGAGAGATTTGCATGCACAAACAGCTTCAACGATTTTAAAATAAAAAAAAAAAAAAAGCAAGAGAGCAAGGACGATTGTGTAAAAAAGATATACCATCTTACTCTATATGAATATATTGTCGAGAGGTGCATAACGCGCAATTTTTTTCTTTCAAGATAATTATCGAAGCGTTATGAAATGTCAAGCGGCAATTTGAAAATTTGTATGCGTAATCGACTCCTCTCACTCACCTTTATACATTGTTATCGCGATTAGCTTTTTATTTCACTTTTAGCGCGATGAACAAACATAGATAGGTACAGATATTACACGAGTTTGCACACAGTACGCTATATTCTCCGCTCGTACCATTATTTTTCATAGCGTGCTTATTTTACATTTCGCTAGAACCAACGTAGCAGAGAAATCATTTATTGTTGCGTCACGTACAAAATTGATTTTGAAAATGTATACGTTATTTCCTTTTATTACGGTGACGCATAGTAAACTGACACAATAGCCTTTTTACATTACGTTCATTTTCCTGTCGAAATTAACATATAAATTTGGGTAAAAAAAAAAAAAGTTGTATAATTGCAATACTTAATAACTACGTAAACCTCTATTCCCGCCGCGTATTTAGCGCTAAATGCGATTACGTATTTTTGCAAATTATGACTATTTTTAAAATTTAATTAAATCGATTTTATTATATATATATATATATATATATATATATATATATATATATATAATTCGTAATTTTAATATTCTTACAAACAAAAAAAATAATATTTTTTTTTCTGGAGCTCAAACGTTTTATTAAATGTCTAAAAGAAAGGCAGTGCGTGAGACAAATATATAACAAATTAATATATTATTCATATAATGTATATAAATTAAATATAAAAATCATGCCAATATCGTATATATGCGATGCATTTTTTTTTTCTTTTTTTCAAATTTGCAAACGTGACAATCGGAACGGAAAAAACGGCGCAATTTCGCGATGCGCATGTAACTATAACAAGGATTGAGAGAAAATATCGAAGCCAAAACCACCGAGAACAAAAGTTGGCAGCACGTCAGCCTTTTAGATTTCACAGGCCGTCGCACTGCATTTTATTTCTGTTTTGCGCCAATAATAGATGAGCTTTGAGCTCTCCCGCCGTTTCTCTCCGTCGCTTCTCGCCGACGGGTCGATGTCATTCGACATTGTTTGCCTCTGTGCCTCTGTTCGTGCGCGAATGTTCGCGTAGCTATCCAGCCACACAAAGCTCATTTTCTTGCGTCTCTCCCGCGATCGTACCACTAATTAAAGAGCCAACTGAAGGCTTCTTGCTCGCGCGATAACCAAAGATACTAACAATACTATCGAAGCGTAGATTGTAACGCAAACACATCGATATTGTTGTTTTATGTTGTTTATGCAAAAATATCTTGTGCTTCAGCACATTGCCAAATATTTATTTTGTTCCTTTATATTATATTTATGGTATCAATATCAGAAGCTTTATCATTCTCCTATAGAGATAAACACAAGGAAAAATATTATATAATCTCCAAATATAATTATGGTCATATAATATAATGCCATTTTATACAAAATTATTAAAATTATTAAAAGTATTATGAAAAAAATTAAATGAAGACAAAGTATCTTGTCGATATTTATAGTTATAGAAAATACCGTATATGTATTGCTATCTTTAATATTATTTAAAAATATATATGTATATGTAAAATATATATTATAATCTATATCCAATTAATAATTATTAAAACAAACTTTTGCATCATGAACGAGGAAATGCATCATTAATATCTGGTAAAAACAAGATAGAATTTCATGATGTATATGAGCATCGGTTCATATGTAAAAGACGACTTTATATTCCATTAAGAGTTCATCTTTTCAATTTAATTAAAAGCTCATCTAGATAGAGCTTCCTCGAAGGTTTAAGCTGTCAAGCATGCTCTTAGTTTTTTCTCTTTGTTTTCTTTTCTTTTTTTTTTTTTTTTTACTTTCTCAGAATGTTTTGTTTTGTAAAGCAATTATTCGTCTATTTTACAATTTAACACCTTGACATTTACAAATGAATTTTCATAACTGCTGTCCAGTAAAATAAATTAATCGCTGCATTCGCCTTTCTGTTTGTCGCTGATTATTTTATATTTTCTTCTCGCGCGAGCTTTTTTCGTATATTTAATCAGCAAATGCGCCGATCAATATTTCACTTTATTCGAAAATATACTGGCGATCGGTTTTTTTATCCACTACACAAATATTTATTTAACGAGAACGTTTCGCAGATATACGTAACTTGCTGGACGGATCTGTGAATGAGAGATATCGCTATTTTTGAAGAACGCAATGAATTTACGAAATTTTTGATTCTCTCTGTGCGCAATCAATAAAAATTCCATAGTGATGCGTATGAATGTAACGGTGACAGTTGCAACGGTGAAGTAATCGATTGAAATTTAATTTATAGGCTGAGACTGGCAATTTTTTTTCGATGCATAGTTAAAGTTATAAAAGCAAGTTCACTTTCACGTGCTAAGCAAATTGAATTTAATGTCATGTTTATTGCGGAATTTCTTGAAACAATTTGTATATTAATATAATATATTTATATTATACAAAGTCATCAATATATATATCAAGTATAAAAATTAAAAGTTAAAACATGTATATAAAATAGTGTGAAATTAATCGAACGTATAAACACATATTTCAATAAAATAAATTTCGTAAATGATGCAAATACAAAAAAATACAAAAAAGACACATTAACCTATTACCTATATTCTTATGTTATTTGACATATATTTTACTTTTCTGCTTTGTATTTAGACTTTAATAAAATGTTTGAGCTCGTTAAAAAGAATAGATAATAATTTATATTATATTTTTTTTTTTTTTTGTAAAAACTTTAAGTACACGAATTGAAAATTACTAGCTTTATTCAAATTATGATAAAACTGCTATCTATTAAAATATTATTTTGAAATTATAAACTATTTATAATGAAAGCTGTTTTCATTGTGATTCCAAATTACATCTGTGATGTAATCCTGCTCTATGCGATATCTCTTTAAACTATGGGACGAAAGCGAAGCGTCTCTCACTGCAGCTCTTACCACTTGCATTAATCAAAGAATTCTAATTCGGGTTATTGCGATACAACATTGCAGGTATCGCTATTGTACATATTTACTAATATATCGCGCTTGAAATAGGGGCGAAACACGCAAGTGTATATACTTCATATCTAGTTTATCACTATGTACGTGTCATAAGTAGGTAAATGTTAATATCATTAACGACACGCTCTACGAATCGCATAATAACGGAGGAAGTAAATATATAAAATAATTATAGTACACATAATATTTTGAATAACATATATAAATTTGATTTTTGAAATATTTAATTAAGACGAAATTGATTTTTCTGAATATGTTCTATTTATGAGATTATGTGTGAGATTTGTCTTTTCACAGAAATAAAATTTTATTTATTTTCTATTTGTTCAATAAAAATTTATCAATTTTTAAAGCGCAATATACGCGGAGAAATATGATATTAATTATAAATTTTAAGAATTACTATAAATTTAATATTATATGTAGCATATATTACTATTAGTATACTTATAATAGTATTACTATTATTTTAACAACTTTTGCTTTATATTGAATTAAAATTAAGAATATTCAAATATCTTTATCGAAATGTCATATATTTGTTAATATATATACACTGTTAATAGGCTAATTCTTTTAACTCTTAGGATATTATACATATGTGTATGTGTATAAAACTAGAACGTGAAAATTTGTTACTCACATATTCAAAGTCACGCACTTTGTAGAAATAATGCATGTACCATATATGAATCTAAATGTGCTTGCGGACAAGAATAACTGGATAAATAACTCAATATTGCATCGTGTCGTATGCAAAGGCCAGATATTTCGAGATACATCATGGAATAGCGCGGGAAAAGTTCTACGGGACATTGACCTTTAAACAATGCGAGCGCTTTGTGCGAAGTCGGGATACACGTGCTCGGGTGTAAATTCAAACGTGATATTGGCCTTTAAATAGCTGCGTGTGTACGCAAAGTGCGTACGATTTGCGTCGTAATTTCATAAATAATGGTACTGATTGCGCAAATAAACATCTAACTAAATTGTCTCAGTATATAACAACTCTGATGTGTACGAGCTTAATGATATAGAGTATACGTTCATTGTAAGAAGACAGGGATTTATAGGTATGAATGCAATATATTTGATTAAATTAACAAATGTTTAGATAAAATTCTCCATAAAAGACATACATCCGAAAACTTAATTTTCTAATGTTTGACAAACAATTATAAATTTTATTCATTAATTATTGCACGTATATTGAAGAGAGATACACATTAATATTATACTTATTGATTTTACCAAATATTTTAATAATATTTTATATGTTTAATAAAATGGATATTTCTTAATTCAAGAAACGTGCTTAAATTAAGACACGTTATATTTAAATAAATCAATTGTATTATATTCTCGAAAGAAAGTTTCTTATTTTATCTCTTTATCGGGTATCAAATTTCAATAAATGGCTTGCAGAATTATTAAATTTTTATCTAGTGATAACATGCATTCCATATTGTCTATGTTGAGAAGAGTGCTGTGTATATATATTCAGTTGCATTTAGTAACTTATTACATAGAATGCGGAAATAAATTTTCGCACGCTTTGACTTTGGCAATAACACGCACGGTGATGTGCGACAGCTTGCTGGATTTAGATTAATGAAAGAGTTATTTCAAGACTCTCGATTCCGATCTTAGCCGGAATTCGTAATGCGATCTCGACATACGTTTCTGTCTAGCAAACTTGCAAGCTAGATTATGGAGATATAAGAAAACTCGCGTATCATGCGCTTTTATCATACCTTTATAACGAATTAATCATTTAATTTAGCTAATGAAATAAAAGATTTTCTATAAAATCAAAAAAATAATAATAAATCAATGGAAACTTTAGCAAAATTCCGCCCATTCGACGTTAATCGAAAATGATTAATTGCAATATTTATAATATCATTTAGCTACGATATGAAATAAGAGGCAATGACTTTATCGTCGATTTAATTACGTACAAATTTTCAGATAATATTGAAATAAATTGTTTAATATTGCGTGATATAATATTTAATTACATGGAAAACCACATCCCAAAAGATATAATTTGTTCGTATCAATATCAATTTTGTTATTTCTACTGTTTCATTCATTTTTGCCGTTGTTGAAGAGAGATTGACGAGAAGACATATGTATGTCATAAAAAAATACTGCATGCCATGTTGGCAAAGAATAAAATTGTTTGGCGACTATAAGATATACCCTTTATTCAAATCTATTTTGATTTATAAAAAATATTTCAAATAATTCAAATCTATTATGTATTTATAAAAAATACATATTTTTTATAGTGAATTATTGCAATCTCGAAAAATCATCTTACGTTGGAGGGAGCTTTCTTATTAAAAAAAAAAAAAAAAAAGAAAAAAAAAGATCAGAGATTCTTATAAAACTTTAGCATTTGTTTTTTGTTTATTCTACAATTTTTTAAATTAAGATTTTTGAAAAAACGGTTGAAAATGCAATTAAATTTATTTTTGATAATTTTTCATGTCTAAATTATATGTATATATATAATTAACTATGTATATAATTAAATATATAAAAAAGATGGGATATATGAGAAAATAAGTACGTTTCTAAAATCATGTTAAAAATATGTATCGCGATAATAACTCGAAGATAGGTCATGTTAGGATCAGGATCGATTAAAATTCTCTTAGGATTCTTCTCCCAAGCGTAAAAACTTTCCGAACTCCATTCTTGCTTTAAAGTAACTTTAGGTATAGTTATAGTTTTAGATTAAATAACATTGGCTCAACATTTACTGACAGTCGGAGGGCATGTTCCTCGAATTATTCTCGTTACATGGGTGACATTTGCGTGCATTCGCGTGTAATTTGCATCTTATCGTCACGGTCACCCATTCGTCGACTCAATTCGCGCTCACGTCCGAATAATTCTCGGCGGATAAACTTGCGATCTCCGGCGATGAGATGGTCACATATCCCGAGATGGAGTTCTCCCTCGTGTAGGAAACGACACGTGGAAATTATATTCCCGCACGGGGGACAACGGCACAAAGTTTCGCGCATCGAAACCGGTGCGAGACACCCGCGCGAACGTCTAACGTATTTAATGCCCGCGACCTACTTTCCTTGTCTCCGGAGAGAAAGCCTGCCTAGATGACTATCTCCCGTGTATTCACTGCCAATTCCGTACTAACTCGCATTCGAAACTTCCTAAGAGTGGATGCAGAAACAAGCGGCCATCCTTAGAGAATCTCGGTAAGATCCTTCTTTTGTCGCGTCAGATGCGCGTCTAATAAACCTTCCTTCGTTTAACGATGAACTAATTGAGTTTTCGGGAAATTTAACGGGAGAATACTATCAAAGGTAGAATAGAAATTACTGCCGCCAGGAAAATTTGGAAGGCTGCTTTTCATTACTTCGATTTAGTGCTTGATTTTTCAGACTTTCTGTCTCAATTCTTTTACTTCCTGAATGTTATTTTGACTTTCCAAAAAAAAAAAAAAAAAAAATTATACGAAAAAAAAAAAAATTATAGAATTTACTTGAATCGAATAAGAGCTATAATAGTTATCGAAAAAGATGAATAGTAAATTGTCGTGAATCAAGAATGCACTGCATCCATTAACATAATATTTTTCCTCGGAGGCTGTTGCATGCACATAAAGCGGACTTATTCTCGCTGTCATTATTTCAAGATGCTCGTACGTCCCATCGTCTCCGCACGATTAATCATGATATTTCTAGCCGCGAATCTTCCATAGCGCAATGTCTCAAAATAATGTTACATTCTACTATCAAGAATAACCTCCACGTATACATTGCACGAGAGGTGCACACGTGTCATAATAATCCCCAGTGCGTTCTTCCGAGTATTTCCGTGCAATGTATTCATAAATGAATCTGGAAATATCATCGGTATATTCTAAAGAGAATCATCCATCTCGGAAATCCGTCGATTTATCTTTTACATGGGATACGACGAGAAAAATGGCACTTGTAGAGATCATTCTTTTGAATTCTTCGCTTTTCTTATGACATATGCTTTTTTTCATATAATCAGAGTTATTATGTTTGATAAAATTATCACGCACGATTTAGCTCAATCTATTCGAAATATGTGTATAATCAAGTCAATAAAATCATACTATATATTCAGTTATTATTTTTTCAATAAATATAAAGAAAGCATACATGTATATTTTTATATTTAATCAGATTTATCGATCTCTGTCAACTAAATGATAAATAAATATGTAAGGCTACTATAAATTTAAATAATATGATATTATTAATTACCCTTATTTACAAGAGGTGTTAATTACGCCTCTAAAGCAAGTACAATGCTTAATGAAGTAAATTTGATCACGGAAATTTGATCACGAGATCAAGTTTCGGTGCAAGAGGTGGCACAGATAATATTGTCGCTTAGTTTCGATAATTGTTCGATGATGGCTGAACACGATCGAGGACTTATGGTGCATAGTTATGCTATCGTTATCGGATCATCGTGTTTAATCGCGCATTTCACATTCGCGCTGCGTCGCGTTTCAAAGTTGATACGGCTAAGTTACAAACTAATTCAAGTAATTTTATCAAATTGCCGGGAAAACTATTTTTATGACACGTAAAAACTATTTTCATGACACATACTAAAATTCAGGGAAAAAAAAAAAAAAAAAAAAATACTAATCACTTTACATATATGTACAATTAAAAGAGCATGCATCAATTTTTTGTGTAGAATTTTAAAAAGTAATATGGTGTTGTTTTATTTAAATATTTCAAACATTCACCACACATATAGTTTTCTCCTGTTTTAAGTATACTTAAGTATCTGATTTTTTTAATACGAGTACGTCAAAATGTCTTGTATTTTTTTCTTTACATTAAGTTTAATATCAATAAAATTGTATTATTTCGTATATATGTATATTAAAGCAAAATTAGATTTAATAGAGAAATCACACAGTTCCGATTTAATTTGAAAATTTAATTAACGTCTTGAAAGGATATGTTACTATAGCAAGGATTTCTCAACCTGTAAATATAATACCTCGTGAAACTTAAACTGTATTTACATGTATATCGTCCAAACTAGGGGAGATTCTATTGTAACTATTGTAGAACTGTCTAGATACATCGTATATTGTGTCTAAGACTAAGTGATGTAGCAATTCTAAGATTGCTCGGTAATGTCCTGCGAAATCCTAGAATAACTATTGTCTCAAACTGAGCTATATAATGTACGTTAACTCTTTCTTTAATGATCAAAGTTTAATGTCAAAATTTTTATTGCTTTTTTTCTATAAAATATTTATATCGTTTCTTTGAGGAAAATATTTCTTAACGATCTCCTCGAGATTTTCTTCTTTTGCGTCATTTCTAATTTAAATATTTCACTCACGCGCTTTGTTTATTTTTCTTTGTATCGCTTAATGATTCTTATTTGACTCTTCAAAGTATATGTTTTTATGAGAAAAGTTCTAATGCTTTTGTATTACGAATCTACTTTTTACCTTTGCTATATTCATTTTTCTCCGAGTATTTTCCGCGATAACGTTAATATTCCTGCACGCTCCGTTAAAAATAAACTCGTTGACGACAACTTGAAACGCGACGGACCGACACGACGATGGGTATCGGAGCTGTAAGAGAGTGCATCTTGAAAATCTCGCGTAATGTCAGTTCTTAGGTCAGTTCTCCAACATTTCGAAACTGCTCGAGACTGTGAAAAAGAAGAGCGCTGCTAATGTTAGGCTGCTTTAATGTCTCCATGTTCTCCCGTTTCTGCAAACATCTTTCGAAGTACTTTAACTTTTCGAACATTTCTATCGCTGTCTTTCGATGCGAAAGGCATCTACAAAAGTATTATATGTGTAAAGACACATCTATATCTTTTGCACTACGCATTTTTCAAACTATTTGCAAAATTTTTTTTAAGTATAACTTTTTTCTAAATTTTTTAATTAATCTGCAAAAATATATGATTATTTTTGAACTTATAGAAAAATGTATTTATATATTAATAGAAATAGTAAGTCAGTTCCATTAATAAAATGTCATAATTGTCATATATTATTTTGCAGAGAATGTAAAATATAATGTAAAAAAAATAATTCTTTCTCTTTAAATAAAGCTGTGATAATTATATTGCGATACAAAGTTACTTTGAATACAAAAATATTTATGCACAATAAATTATTGAGAGGAACACTTGTTCCTCGTGTGAGAATACCACGATGCTTTTCGCGTACTGCATTCAAATTGCGCACGGATATGTCGGTCGTATCATAAATCAATCGCAGCTGATATGAACAATTTATCGATTAATTCCGATCCAAAGAGCTTCGATCGAATTTCCTAGCTGATTGACAGTGTAGAACGAATCATTATTCTGTACGGATTTTCGATTTGCGTTCGAATTTCATTACATTTACGCATGTAATTTCCAAAATGGAAAGCTTGCATGACATTTGATGCAACGTGCATATAGACACATAGCCGCAGTTAATTTGGTACTTTTCACGTTACGCATTATCAATAATGTGAATATCGAAAAGAAAATATGTTATGCCGCTTCTTTCGTTTGTATAAAGTCATGAAAAATATATAATGTTGTATTTTTTTTAAATATATTTTTACGATTTATTTAATTTATATTAAATACATAAAGTATCAGCCTTATATATAATAGATTGCTGAGAATTATCTTTTTATGCTAAAAAGACATCGAGGAATTTTGCGAAAGAACTTGCGACAAGTTTGGATAGTTATTGCAATGCTCGTTAAATTTTCACTGCATTTGGGATTGGTAATCTATTGTCGGAGGCTGACTGACGAAAAAAAAACTCGAGTAGATTTGCATCCATTTTTTATGAATCGATCATTCGTATAGCCACTCTAAGACAAAGAGAGGGACAGAAGGAGAGCATTTTCGACGTTTTAACCACTCTTGCGGAGTGCTCACGATGGGGTGTGGTTCGAATAGAGAACGGACGAAAGTGGTAGGCTGTGTTTGAATCCATCAAAGCCTGCTCTTTTTCCGGCTAAAGTCGATAATCGATAGCATTCAGCCCTTCTTCTCGTTCGCTCGCGTCCAGTGTCCTTCGTCAGCGGTGGCCGCGGGCGTATATCCTATTCTCTGCTAGCAACAGCGTTTCTCTTCTTCGCGAACAGTAAGATACGTCATAAATCCAGGAGTTGCGCCGGCCCATCCACCCGCCATCTCGCCACGTCGCTGCATGATATATCGCGATAACTTTTATTTACGACGTTTCCGTTCCTTCTTTTGGAGAGAAAAAACTGCAAACTGCGCTGGAAAACCTGTGTGTTTCTCGCGATGCTCAGGTGATTATCAGTATTTTTCATCTCCCTCAGCTCGCAACTCCATGGAAAATACATTGGAAGCTTTATTTTAATTGCTTTCGCATTTATCGTTAAAGCTTGCTTGCTCTATTTTTAATATCCTCCTTTTTAATATTTTCAATCAATTTCTCGTGAGAAATATTCTGTTTTGTTTGGCTATTTGCAATTGTAATTTATATTACAAATATAAATATAATATTTTATTGTGCTTCTTCATCTTTTTCTACACGCCACGAGACATACACGAGGAAAACTTTATGATTCATGTGGAACAATATTAAAATCAGCTTTAAAACTTTTCAATATGTCACTAGCAAATATTTTTCCATCATCAACATAGTTAAATATTAAACTTTCAAATTGATCTCGAATCTATGTGGTATTACATTGCGATTTGAATTTAAATACGTTGTATCTTCCATATAATTGATGAGAGATAACGGTATTTTTTTTTTTTAACGAAAAGTTAGCATTGTAAATATGATTCTTCTCGAAAATGAACAATTGCGTGATATATAAAAGATTCACGGGGCATTTTTTCCGTGATGGAATTGGTATATGTATATCAAAACTCAATATTGTAAGGTCGTGAATGGGATATAAAATCTAAAATTCCGGCACTCTCATCTCGTGAAATACTTTCAAATGTTTCAGTTAGAAGGATATATTTTCCGCTTTTTATCAAAGAAAACATATTGCGAAAGCTCTGGAGCACGAAAATCTCCGCTACTCGATATCGAGTAACGAAAATATTTGATATTTTTTTTACAATATTTGTACTAACTTTTTTACCTAATATTAAACCGGCTATTTTTGAAAAGAATTAATTGATATTAAATTTATTATAAATAATTAGTATTTATTATAAAGTATTAAATTTATTTGTCGATTTAAAAAAATTTTTTCCTCGCTCGAGATATATTTCTTCAAGTAAGAAATAGAATAACATAATATATTTTATTTTTGTCTTAACGTTTTTATCTTAAAAATGTTTAGATTATTTATATATATTTATATATATTTAAACTACATTAATATAATTAATATATATAATATTTATATATATTTAAACATGATTCGTTATATAGTTCTAGTGCAAATATTTACAACACTATTCTATTTGCGAATGCAACTTTGCAATGAATCAGCCGTGAATTTTCCGGTGGCTTTCGACGAGACAATGTATCTGTCCTCTATGAAATATTGATTTTTTTTTTTTTATACACTACCGCCACGGATCTAGTGACATAATGGTGAGTGCACAGTTGGACGAATACTGTCGGAAGATGTATAACTGTTTGAAATTTAAGTGCTGTTGGTGTTGTGACAGGCCCGACCAGCCGGTACTCATGTATCGCGTGTCTTCGCGTCACCGTGTCGAGTATATTATCGGTCGAATTAGACTCGTGTGTGTATGTACATGTATGTGTATATATATATATATATATATATATAATGTGTGTGTGTGTGTGTGTGTGTTTCTCACGCACGCGTGCTGTTGGATTCGAAATGCGGTGGATTATCGCGATATACGAATGATACATGATCGCGAGTCACAGAAACCGCTTATATTTGTGAACGTCATCAATGCAGTCTCTGTCAGAATTATTTATCTTTAAAACGATCCTCAAATAATTGACTAAATCAATATCGATCGCGCGAAACGATTATATATATGATACATTTTAGACTATATAATGACAAAAGAATGCTATACGACATCGGATTTTTAGACGATTTTTACTTTAATAATTTGATTATTAATTGACTAATATAATATTTGATTATTTTTCTATAAATTCTAAATTTTCGAAAAACTTCAAACTAAATATATTTTGTTAACTAAGTTTAAAATTAAAATTTGTTTGATCTAAAGATTGCTTGGGAAAAAACATTTGAACTGAGATATTGATGAAAGATAAAATATAATATTTGTGTATTTGATTTAATAAAATAAATTGCATATTTCAATGCAAAATTTCATGAATTTTATGAATTTTATTTTCTTTTATTTTATTTGTTTATTTATTTATTTATTTTTTTTTTTTGACAAGATTTTATATGTCAATTTATATGTGACAAATAGATAGATAATTTAACACGAATGAAGAATCGCAGATTTAGTTTTAACGATAATTAATTTCGTTGCGCAATACATCGTTATAGACACTAATGGGCGATTGTTAATTAGCGTTAATAAAATATTCCTTTGAATACAGCTTTTTCCATCGCGCACATTTCTAATTGCCCGTCCGCTGAAAGCGAACCATAATTATTATTATATTTCTATTATCTCCCTATATATTGCATTAATTTAACTATGTACAACATCTGTTACACGCGATTATTAAAAATGATATTGTTAATCAAGAGTAACAAAGTGCTATTGCGCGAGATTTTTTCTATTGTTAACTTTTTTTCTTACCATTTATTGTACGCGTGGGCAGTTCTTATTATCCTCCGATTATTATGCATATATGCAATGCAGTCATATGTATCATAGCAAATTGCAAGATCCGCGTGTGTTGCATGGAGGCGCTATTGTGTTCCTAATTACGTCATGCGCATAATATCTCGCAAATTAAGAAATAAAAGAAAACGCTAAAAATACACGCTATGAAAAGATGACAATTATTTTCCTCAAGTAGATTTTAGATGTAACGTAAGGATATATTTTGCATAAAAAGAGCTTTATAAATACATATGAAGAGCTTACAATATAAATAATTTTTTTTAAATAATTTTTCGCAAGAAATATATTATATGCCAAAATAATTGATCATACATATTTTTCGCGAGAGAACGTCTTTCATAAATCTCTTTTATGACATGATTATTATGCAGTAAAAAAAGAGATGAATGACGTATCATGCTGCATGGAGGAAATGTTATAGTAAAAATTAGAATATAATTTTTGCAATCGTAGAACACGCAGATTTTAATATATCAGAGATATCACGATATTTTTATTCAATAATATTATATACGTATTATATTTTCCAAACAAGTATTGTAATTACTCAAATATTTTAATATATAAACAAAAGCATAATTATTAATAAACAATTACGAAACAAAATTATATAATTTACAATTTTTATAGCAATAAATATCTTAATGTCATATATTTTAGTTTTACACAATATTTTAAATATTTTAAATATTCTAAATATTTACAATATTTTAAATTTTAAATATTGCGAAAGGGAATATACTTTTCATGTAATTTTTCTCCGTGTATTATGATATAAAATACATTAATTAATAAATGCGTTATTAAAATTATTGTATTCAGTAAGACATGATAAAAGCAGAATAAATTTATCTCAAGATTTTGATTAAAGAATGTAATGAATGCTGCGAATTCGAGTCTCGCGTTTTTTGGCTATACTGGTAATGTACGTCGTCGGCGCTAACAGTTGATGTTACCGCCGTGTCGATCTATATATAAAACACGCAAGAGTAAACGCGTGAACGAACGTGGAGACGCGGCGCTAAATACGCACGCGAGCACGTGGTTCCGCATTCTGTGTCGCGGCGATGGAGTAGCGCCCACCGCATTTCGCACCATGCTAAATCTCAATTAATAAAAACGGATATGAATTCGTGACGCTGTAGATTTATATCTGCCGACTAATCTCTACACGCGCGATATTCATCAAATCCCATTCTAGCTTCTACACGCCGTGCATATTAATTCTTGGCGATTAGCCTTACGTCGTCGTTTCCAAAATCTTGCTCATTTCTGTATCCTCTGTCTAATACCACGAAAGAGAAAATTTATTAGAAAATCGCGTATGCGTGCATATTAAAATCTATACTGTATTAAAATTAAACTAATTGCTTTTATTATTATTTTTTAATTTACTGCATTTTTTAATGTATTTTAATTAAATTAATTTAACCATTAAATTATTTAAAAAATACAAATTTCAATTTTTTTAAATATTTTTAAAAATTTTGAAATACTGGGTTTATATATTTTTTACATTTTTATATGAAATGGCACAAAGTGAAATACGCATGAAAAATATATTTCCGATATAAAATCAATATGTAAAGTATAGTTTTTACACAAAAATATCTTACATTATACCCATCTTACATTTGCGTACAAGGCGAATGCGCAATTTCACTGCCATTTGGCCTGGAGAGATCTAATTTTATTTTCGCTTTAATGCCTTCTCATTTTCATTCCTTCTTTTTCCTCAGGCCAGCCTCGCAAAGCTTTTTACTGATAGCCATGCATTATCCGACGTCCGGGGCAGCGTGCACGTTGTATATCAAGGGAATTTGTTTGTTATCGCAGGGAATGGAATATCAACTGTGCTTTGAATTTGGACGATTAATCAACTGGCTGACGTTGCATACCTATACGCGGCTTTCGTGCCATATCGATCCACGACAAATACAGATTGATCGCGTAAGTGGTGCTCGTCGTTTCGCGTTTCAGACCTTTAAGAATCGCAAGGATCAACTGGAATCTCCAATAACATACTCGATTGGATTTCACGTCGAAACATTTAATTTTGTCACAATTAAAAAATATCCGCTGAAATGACGCAGGCACCGAATATTCAAATATAATATTTCAGAGAGAGAATATTACTATATAGGTAAAATTTTAATAAATACGTGCAGAAAAAAAATAATAATTTTTTTACGTGTAATAATAGAATTATACGTAATGCATATTTACATAGTGAATGATTCAAATTTTTTATTTTATAATAAAATCTTTTTAACATCAACTAATTAATAAAATCTTCATCTGTCTCATCTCTTGCTACTTTAAAGATAACAGATATTTTTGCATATCACAACTCATGGTAATTGCAATTTCCGAGGATTTTCCATTAATTATACGCTCGTAATGTATGTATCCATTCCCGCATCCCGCATTTCGCGTCGATATATGCAAATCTGAGCAGCGAGATATATATTTTGAAATTGTGATAAACGAGTGGGATAGGTTTTTGCATACGCTGAAAGCTAGGTCATGTAGTCTGTTATCTGTCTGTGTGTGCTTCCGCGGAAGAAAAACTTCACTGGGTTAGTCACACAATTTACTGTCATCTAACGGGAAAACGTGTTTCACAGGATAAGATTCATAACTTGAACCTGTGCGTGTGTGAGGACAATAATTTTTCTCGTCTTTACTAACGATATATTTGATCCCATATATCCATTATATGTACTAAAAGCTGAGAAAGTTTCTTATTATCGACTATAATCAATTTCTCGCAAGACTTTTACGTTATAGTTATTAAAAATCGAAATTTTTTCCTCGATATTTTATAGAATAACAATGTCTGATTTTTCTCCACTTACAATGGAGTCATGGACGAGCAAAGGTATCTCTGTTTGGCTTTATGGCAAAGTAACGCACCGTGCAGGTAATGTGTTCGTAAAGGTCGGTTTATTAGACAGCTTCTGATATACCGGCATGGCACCGGGAACAAGGGGAAACCGTATAACCATGTGTTTCGAAAACATGCCCCGAGTTATCTTGCAGCAGGCACATGTGTGCGAATCTCGTGATCGTATCTTGAATATTTTATACTCCCGGTGCGAATTACTCCCGTGATTTATGTTGCACTAAATAAGTAGAAAGTATCTGCGCTCAGTGTTACTTGCTTTTTTGCAAACAAGAAAGCGAGCGCATAAAGACTTGCATAAATTATTGAGCTGTCAAAAATGTTTCGCGTATATTTTCTTTGATTATATAATTCTCGAAATATTTTTAAACATTAACTTATAATTGAGAATGTGATTATTAATATATCAGGTTTTTTTTTCTAATAGGTAACAATAATAATAATAATTTATTTCAAATTCGTGAATAAAAATTTTAATTAACGTCAAAGAAGCGTGTGCGAATTTCTGTTTCGTACGTGTGTGATTTTTTGCGTTCAATTTCGTGACAATACACACGATGCTAAAAATACCAAGCAAAACAGTTTCCTTCATAGATATTTGAAGCGCACTGTTGTTCAAATTTTATCCCACCTATGTGCTAGGCATGATCTAATGCATGTTTCAGAAGGTTTACTTGGCAAACGCGTACCACGTACAAAAAGTCACATGGCACTATATTTTTCATTTAATGGAATTTTTATTCGGATCGAGGCCAAAGAGTACATTTTTACCGATTAACGCTGGATTTTTGATATTTCTGCTTATACGCTCGAAATATTCGATATCGGAAACTAATAAAGTATATCGGAGAAACTCTATTGCCGAGCGACATGATTGAAATGTTTTGCTGCAGCCTGCTTCGAATCGATGATCATTTGTCAAATCGTGAAATAAGATTAAAACCGGGAGTATTGTCAGACAAACCTAAATTGATTGCAAGAGATCTGAGCGTACGAATTATTAATGACAGTTGCGATATTTGCAACGTCATAGCTCATGTAAACTGAATTTGAAGATATACGTGTTTATCTGAATTCTTTCAGAATATATATATATATTTTTTTTTTTTTTAATATAGCATAAAACTTTAATGGAAAAACTATAAAAAGCAGGGTAGAGAGATAGCAGCTTGCGCACCTGACGATGGCATCAATATTCCTGAGATACTTCGGAGAATTTTTGAATCATGATAGATTCTGCTCCCGAAACATATTACGGCGAAAGATAACGCGGTCTTCCATCATCGCATCCACCCACCTGTTCGACGCATCAATTTTATGCAGATAGCGGGAGAGCGAGCGTTCGCGCGCTTTCGATGTTCTTATCCACAACCTTCTCCTTGATGCAGTTTACCGGCGAACTGCAATTCGCATTCGCATAAATCTTCGGCGAAATCCGCCGTTTCCGCGAGCTTTATGTGAAACACCACCCACGTGTCGCGCCGTACGACACCTTTATTACACTTAGCGGATCTCACGTAAAGGTCTTTGTGAGCGAGCGCGTTTAGATGTGCAATACTCCGCAATTACGATTTTGCATCCGGTGTATCTCATTCAGGAGACGCGCAGATGCGAAGCTTTGAGGGTAACATCGGACGCACTTTAGTAATTCAGCTCTCATGATTATGACAGTTGCGTGATGTACATACGGAATGTGCGGCTTATGGCATATGCATATTGCTAGTGCGAGGATACAATATTTCGAATCACTATAAATAAATCGTAATTGAACAAGTATATAAATATTATACACACATGCAATATATACATAATGCATATTTTTTATTTAGAAAATATGTCGCGAAAAGAGGGCAGCGAATAAAGTTATCGAAGATTTTTAATATTTCATTGCAATAAAGTGAACTCTATTTTTTCATAAAATGCAAAGAAGTTCATGTGATATTTTATGCTGCAATACGCGAGAACAAAATAGAAAAATCTTCTGTTATTACATAAAACAGCGAGGCAAATATAACTCGTAAATATTTTTGCGACTTTAGTACAGAGTACAGTATATATATGTACATATTTTTTTTTTTTTTTTTCGCTAAAAAAAACGCTTGTTTTTGTCAGAATCTTTTAATAAAACCAGGTGTAGGAGCGGCGAGAAATACGCTTTTTGCATTATTTATAAAGCTGCGATATTCACGAGGAAATAGCGACGTATAATTTCCGGACAAAATGCAACGTGCATCATTGGAATATTTGAATCGCTATCGCGATCCGATTAATAATTGAAAAAAAAAAGAAAAAGAATTTCTATTGCTAATATTCAGAGTCTAATAAACGGATATGCAAACACTGAACGTTCTTTCTATATTTTTTATAAAACGGGAACATTCCGGCTTTATTAAATTGATTCGTATATAATTTCAGTCCTGCAAAAATGTCTCAATTGTATAAGATACATACATAAAATTAATGAGTCACAGAATAATTCGAGGCAATTAAGAGACATCTCTTAGTGTTGACATAATTTTACGTGCGCATTAAAATATTTCACAAGCGATAACTTAGGAGCTTGAAAAACACATTTATAGCTACCAGCGTAACTTACAGCATAATTAAGTTGCTGGGGTGTAATATGCTGTGGCAGCACGTTAATAATTTACATTCCGTGTACCTTATTTAAGTGCATTCTGGAACGGTTTGTCCTCGACGAGCGCATGGAAAAAAAGGTGTTAGCTTGCGCGAATTTACGCTTTTCGCAAGTTTGTGAATATTCCAAATTTGCATATAGAATATATTTCGCGCGAGTAGCTGTTTGCGGCGCTTCTTGCGCTTCGTCAATTTTGGACGATGTTGACGAAAGTATGAATGTTTCACACGATTCCACTGTCGGGTTTTATGGACAGCGCGTAATTAATTCGCGGGGCAAATATAACGAGCGAGTACCTTCAGCGAATTGTATTTACCTGCGGCTTTTACGCAGGAAGCATTAAATTTGATTGAATTCACAAAACTAGTTTGTGCTCTAAACTAAGGAAAACGACTCATTGTCGATTCAATTGGAAAATCTTGATAAGAATTTCTTATATTTCTCTCAAAATTACTTTTTAGAGAATATAATTACACATCAAAAATTTTTCTTTCTTTTAAGATCTTTTTTATATCTTAAAATGAAGAAATAAAAAGAAAATAAAAAAAGCACAGAAGATTGTTTAACGTAATATACATTTCAATATTTTTATTACATTTCTCCACTCCTTCCCCTCCTCCCCCCCTCCTCTCCCCCTCGGTTTTATGACCTCAAGCTCTTCGGTTGACATGGTTTTTTTCTTTTCTTGCCGTCTTATCACTCTTGAGCTTATAGTCGAAGCTCGTATAACAAAGCTTTCGCATTCTGCCTTCGATAGTGTGCGTCATTCTGTATCAGGATGGGAGGTAGGACTCTTATTTCCGTCGATGATGATATTACGCGTGACATTTCGCTGAAGGGTCCTTAATCTTGTCTGTAATTTCACTAACACGGCCAACGCTCCTCCTCCTCCCCCTCCCCCCACACACATAGATAAATGTTAAGCGCGTTTCTTTTCTATTTAGTTGTGATTTTTAATATCGTTTATCTTAAACATCGATATATCTCGAAATGTAATTGAAAATTCGATAAGTAATATCCAGAGATGGATATAATGGATCTATGGTTTTTTTTTTTTTTTTTTTTTTAATTTTCGATGAAGTTAATAACACCAAAGTTTTATAATGACTTCGAATATAGATTGGAGATAAGCATTCTGTAGGATTTATGACGATATCATTCAGATATCGGTACTTTGAACAAGTTAAAAGTTTGAAAAGTCTTTATCGATTCGAATCTCTGGAGAATTTCTATGAAGCTTTTAATGAAGCTCTCGAAATATTTTAAGGATTGTATATGTTTCAAACGATGTTATTATGCTTTCAAATGTAAGAGTAAAATTTAGAGCAAATTTTTTAACAACGCACAGATTAAATTTGCATTTGAAGATAATGAGTAACATTTATGCAACTATCTGAATTTTCATGAATTTAGTATATTCCGTGCTACTGCTTATATTACGGTAATAAAAAAATAACATACCGCAATCTGGATTTATTCTGACAATGAGGATAGTTTCGGCATGCGAAAAAAGATTTTTAGTCTTAGGTTTTGCATAGTTCAACATCTGATTCAATTTTTAAATCTTGCCTAACCTAATTCGTAGATTAAAGTATGAACAGTAATCTCGGTTTTTTTTTTTTTTTTTACGATAAAATATAAAGTCTCGTGTAAAGATGAATTAATATTTCACAAGAGCTAACGTAGTCGAGTGCATTTTGAATGTAAAAAAATCTAATTATATATATATATATATGTGTGTGTGTGTGTGTGTGTGTGTGTGTGTTTCCACTCTTAAAAAATACATGTAAAATCGATAGACGCAAGTATTGTTGCTTCTTTTCCTCGATGTTGATTGATTATTTCAATACTACGCTGTACAATACTTCATATCAATAAAAGCCTGTCATGGCGTACTTGACAAATCAAATATTAAATATGTGCTCATAATTTTAATTTAATTGATTTTGAAAAAACAGGTAATACATATTATTATATTACATATAACTAATTTTATAACATTACATGTATTTTATAATAGGCGCGTGACCTAACCGCGTGCCGTAATAGAATGCCCTAATATATCGCCGTAGATTGTTTCCGTTGGGCCAGTTGGACTTACCTTTGATCTTGGCCATATTCATTCTGGCTATATCTAGGCCAGAGTATGTAGCTTTGACCCCCATCAGAGGTCGATGAAGAAAAAAAAATTCCTTCCGTTGCCGGCTAATTATTGTCGCCGGGGTACATGAGCATAATTTTATGCTCGTTTATGTCATGACAGATGGTCATGCATCGTTTCAATAAATTGTAAAATTTGATATATAAATAATTTGACTTTCAGTCAAATTATCAATTAAATGTAATAATTGATTTGACTTTCAGTCAAATTATTCAAATCATATGACAAATAAATGTTTTATTAATTTATTTTAATATAAATTATCTATATAAATCCTACATTATTTATTAATTTTTATAATTTTATTTAATTTTAATTTATTACGATTAAATATTATTACTTCAATCAATGATTAAATTTGATTGATAACTTGGCATTAGATTGACTAAAGTAAAATTATATTAAAATGATGCATGGCAAACTGTCTAAGCTTTCATTGCTATGATAATAAAGATGGATGGGCTATGAAAAATTATGAACAAAATTGGCGCCACATAAAAATAATCATCAATATAAGAAATAAAATTATTAGCGTCTTCTAGATTAAATAAATTAAATAAAATTTCTATTGAGAAAAATATTTTATATTTTTTTTTTCAATTTCTTGTTTTAATTTATATTTTAAATTATATTTTTAATGTGTTTCAGTATATATTTAAAAAATCTATTAAAAGTTATTTGATTGCATTTATTCTAGCCCATCCATTTTGAGGCAACGGATTTATCTACAACCTACATTTGCATCTACAATATCTACGGATCCGTCACCTCAAAATAAAATAAAATTTATCACTCACCGGCACTGTTGCGCAACAGCGGAGATTTGGTCTTGAGGCTACGTTGTCTGCAACACACGAATAAAAAATACAAATTATAGCAATCTTTAAAATAATTATTAATATTTCAAAAAATTATTATTGTGCGCATCGAATTTTATATCCGATGCGTATAATAATGAGAAGGTATATAAATATAATTTTATAAATTCTAAAAAAGAAAACTATTTTAAATAAAAACTTTTATAGTACGAGTCTCTCTCGTTTAAACTATTCAAACAATGATTGAATCGAATTGATGCGTGTACGGGATTTATAATAATTAATATAAAAATAATAATACTCACCCTTGGGTTGCTCCGCCGGTGCAGGATGCCTCTCCTAGGCCTCCTCCTCCTCCTCTCAGGTTGATTCATACGCGCGATATTTTAAACGACACTCCCGCACTTTTATTAAAAGATACTTCCGCACTTGTACGCGCGATACTTTGTACGACACTCCCGTACTTTCGGCATGATCGAACCCCGTTTCACACCGAAAATCGTACTGCGAGTCGACAAGTACTACTTTAGTGCTCGAACGTTGCTGTATGAATGATAACAAGGCTATAAGTAAGACGTTAACAACAGCGCGCTAATGTTTACATCGTCAAGGCTGAATACAATGTTATTGTTTTCGCGGCCGAAAATATGTTGCGAACTATGATATATATACGGTGTCGAATATTAAATAATAAATATTTTAGATTATAGATTAATTATTTAATACGATTAATATATCATGGAGCTTATTATTATATTAATCATTATTCGAACCTGCGATTTGACTATTTTATTATGCGTTCTCAAGCCGAATCATATTTAAATTATCAAAAAATCGAATAACGATAAAATATGAAATATAATTAAAAATCAAGTATTTTTAAAGAAATAATTATTGTTTATAAAGACAGAAAGAGAGAGAGAGAGAGATCGCGATAAAATAATAATTTACAATTTTGATTCTAATCATTTCGATTCTTAATTAAAACGTCACGCAAAATACGCGTTTCGAAATTTATCCATGATATAATTACGTATTATTCAAAATTTGAAGTGTGTGAAAAATAATTAATTATTTATGATATCAAATTATTTCTCGATACTCGCGATCGCGTTGAATAGAGAAATTCGATGGAGTGTCTCGCGTTCTACTTCCTTACTGTTCGAGTATCGCCGTGAGAATAATAAAGTTGGAAACACGTTAACAATAGCGCGCTAATGTTTACATCGTCAAGACCGCGTACCTGTTATGTTTTGATTATTCGTTGCCGAAATATTTTCCGTACCATGACGTATATATACGGAATATTAAATTATACATGTATTTTAAATTATAAATCAATTATTAAATTACCAATTAATATATTACGGAGTTTATTAAATCGATACTGGCAATATTGTTATCTTTTTTCGCGATGTTAATTGGTTATCTCGACGATGCGCTGAACATTACTTTATATCAATAAAAGCTTGTCATAACTGAGCGACACATTTGATAGTTCAAATATTAAGTGGGTGTGCAATTTTATTTAATTTATTTTGGAAAGATGGAAAACTAGAATTAATATGTAAATAATTATATACACATACACAAAATAAATTTATAGTATTCTAGTTACATAAATTTACATTACCGAAGATTAACTTAATACACTCTTTCTCTTTGAAAATTTATATATTAAAATCTTATAATTTGTATTTATATAAATTTAGTATTTATATAAATTTATAAATTTATATAAATTTATATTATATAAATATTTATATAAATATTATATTAGTATTTATATAAATTTAAAAAATTTCCTATTTTTGCATAACTTTTGAGCGGATATAAAATCATGTATTTGAAATACGTGAGAGTGGAATAAGCGGGTTCACGATTAAACGGAACAACAATAGGTCGGATATCGAATATCGATGACATTCGTCGATCGATAACTCGCGCGGTGGCTGTAAGCGCTTTACAACAGAGCGCCGAAGGATTAGGCAGTTTGAAATCCGGATTTTCGGAAAATCGTAGAGAGAGTAAGATAGAAGAGAGAGAGAGAGAGAGAAAGAGAGAGAGAGAGAGAGAGAGAGAGAGAGAGAGAGAGAGAGAGAGAGAGAGAGAG
>JBCAUJ010000113.1:8955820-8997950 GCA_038406275.1 Cataglyphis albicans | reverse complement strand
AGAGAGAGAGAGAGAGAGAGAGAAAGAGAGAGAGAGAAAGAGAGAGAGAGAGAGAGAGAGAGAGAGAGAGAGAGAGAAAGAGAGAGAGAGAAAGAGAGAGAGAGAGAGAAGAGAGAGAGAGAGAGATGTAGCACTCTCAGTGACGGTAGAGAAAAAAAAATCGATTTTTCGGAACACTCGCTCTATGGGTTCCCGCTTAATTTCCACAATATTCTCTACCGAGCGAGGAGACGCTTTGCGAAAAATACTCACGCAACCTTGTCTGGGATTCTGAAAATATGTATGAGCGCACTGAAAATCGCTCTGGCGTTTACTCGACACGCCCTACGCGGACATCAATCTTATACGCTTTTTTTTTCCTTCCACGAGATATTTTGACCTTTTCGATCATTGCACGACGTTTCGCAAAAAATCACAAGCGTATCTTGTAAATTTTTTTGAAAATAAAATTTCTTTAGGAACAAAAAATTATATCATAAAGAATAAAGTAAGTATAGAATTCTGAAAATATATCAAATAAAAAAAAAAAAATATATATTTATATACAATTTTACAAGAAAATATAAAAAACAATATTTTCTTTTAATTAAAAGAGATCTCATTTAGATCTTCAGTTGATTAATAACTTTGTTTGTACCTTGTTTAAGGAGAATTTCATCGCAAATCTCTCACACAAGATCGTTTTCGTTTTGCGATGGAAAATAGCGAGCCGATAAAAACTTCGCTCTAACAAGCAATGTACTAGGTTCCGAGAAACGTCGACTTAATCTCGGCGAGACTATGGTGTGGCACGCGACGGTTAAATTTCACCGGAGAAATTCTCGCGCCTGAGCATGTGGTACACACGTCGATCATTCGCGGTATATTATTTGTACCGGCGATTAAACTATCAGTTTAATTGCACGTAACGTTTTTCTTCCGGAAAGTTGGATCAATTTTCCAATTATGCCGTGGTTCATTTCTACCTTCGATCGCGTGCAAAGATCGAGGCGTGTTATCAACATCGTCACGTCATTTAATTCGCTTTCGACGCGAATTAATTTAATTTTCAACGGTGATTCTCTCTCGTCAAACTAATATATAAAACAATTAATCGAACAAATCTTTGGTATTTTTATAATCTCAGACGTATTGATATGACTAGATAAATAAACAGTTCGCAGATCCGCATTGCATTAATGAAACGGATATTGCAATACGATTTTTTCTCCTCTTTCACGTTGACTTTTCAACTTTATAACATATTCGACAAACAATGCTCGATTGTTCAATTACTCCAAAAACAAAAAAAAAAATCGAAACGCCGCGCTCTCTGAGTGAAAATCGAGCCTCAAACGCGTTTTAGTGATACACGCGGAAACCCGATACGATGCGAGTCATTCGAATTTCTCTTTGGCAATCTTTATGTTTTCAATGTTCGAAAAGTTGCAAATAATATGTATTGCACGGTGATAAATGTAAGCGAGTAAAATAAAATTGCCAGACGATCAGAGATTATGCTTCTCGAAGTTTACGTAACGCTCGTAAATTTTGTGAATAATTAAAAAAATTATACTATGAAACTGTCGCTTTAAGCCGCACCTAATAAAAATATGTACGTCGTGCACGATCGTTTGCGTAAACATACATAGTATTATCGTCCAGTGCCAATGGTCGCTAGCTCTTTTTTTTTTCTATGAGATATCAGAGTTATTGTTTACGAAATTTTTCTGCAATATATATTGTCAAACCACACGAATCGCTACCCTCTTTCGAAAGCATAGTCCACAATAATACATTCCCAGCGTCCATATGTCGATATAAAAGATATTCTCAACTTCAACTTTATATCATAATTCTCCGTTAATTTAATTTCTCATACCGATCACGTGCGTGCCGTTTGCGTGCGCATTTCTCGCATAAATCGCTCCTCACCCGTCTCGTCGTCCGCTTGCCCGCGCGACCTTTCGTCCGTGAGAGCGAGTCACTTTGGTACACGTGTTCGTGAAAGATCCCCGACGATGACTACCAATGATACTCGATCGGCTTGCTCTCCGATATGCACGGATTTGCGCTGCCGCACCACTTGGTCTCCTTCAGCGGTGGACACGGGACGCCACCTCGGCGGGGCTTTATCGTGACCTTCCGCGTCCTCTGGGTCTCGCCTACCCCGCAGCTACGACTGCACGCGCTCCAAGCACCCCATTCGCCGACCTTGCAATCTCTCGGTGCGCCTGGAATCACGAGTGCAATTATTCCGCTCGAGCGGGTCTGCGGGTCCACGTCTAATCTCACGACGTGCGGGGTTGTCGGGACTAGATGACTGTGATAGGTGACCGTAACGAGGATAGAGAAAGTTCTAGTCCTTTAAAGGGAAGTTTCTGGCTTTAAATTTTATTCTTTTTGACGTTTCTCCCTCTTAAATTAAAAAAAAAAAATAATAATAATAATTTTCAATTTAAATAGTAAGATAATTTAGCTTAAAATCGAAAAATCATAATGTACGGTATGATTTTGTTAAGTTCCGGTTAAAATCATCTTTTCAAAAAATCATAACTGAAACAAAATGCAATAATCCTAAGATTAAATAAATTGCAAGAAATATTAGATTTTTATAAACGTAATAAAGTTAATAATCATTTTTTCTCATTCTTCAGCTCTTAAAATTTAATATTTATAATTTTTGCCATTATGTTGCAATTTGTCAGTTATATCTCGTATCAAATCAAATAATTTACTGCTATATAATGTATTGTATATACACGAGAATCTTGCACGCTAAATGTTCGCATACGAGGAAAAGGCTGCATCAACTAGCACGGAAACCGGAACGGTGGACAAACGTGAGACAGAAAGGGTAAAGGACAAAACGCGGATGTGAAAGAGAAAGAGAGAGAGAGAAAAAGAAGAGAGGTAGTAGTAGTGTGCTTTGATCATTTACGCGGGAAATATGGCTATTGAGAGCGCTCGGTTCTTTTGCATTAGCTATCGCCAATGAAAAACTGCATCGAGGGTTTTGTTCGGTCCTCCCGTTTTCGCCGTGTCTATTAAAAAGTTAATTAAAGGCTCGATTAAATAGCAAAATCGGAGATACCAGCGAAGGATCAAAAAACATTTTAAATTATGTCCGTAATCATTCTTTGCCGGATTAGCGGTGATCAATAGGGGCACAGCTATTGATCGTGTCACCTCGATATAGTGTCACTATCCGCATTATATCGGATCCTTCTAGGCGAATGAAGAAACTAGTATTTTCCAAACAATAATGTTCAAATATAATAATATATAAAGCTCACGCGAAGCACTATATAAAGTATAAAAAAAAATATATAAAAAATATAAATTATATAATAAACAGTATTATGGTAAAAATATATCTCTTTTAGATGCAAATGAAACTTAATATCGCGAAATGACACGTGATTTATATTCCGAGATGCTGATACTTACGTGTTCTAACTCGCTTGCCCTTGGACGTCAACCCGTGATGCTTCATCCTGAGTCTGTGCTGGCGTTGATCCGCCAAATTGGTCGCGTTGCTCGCGAATGAGTAATCGATACTCGAGACATTCGACGCGTTCGTAATCTTCCTCTGGATATCCTCGTAGATCTGCGCCTTCTGCGCCTCCGCCGTTCGTCTGTATGCGTGATAATACGGCCAGTCGGATCTTCCTGTCTCGCTGTACTGTCTCGTTTTATCGCCGTTGACGGTGATGATCTTGGAAGTTCGCGGCATCGGGGTGACGTTATACCTCGGTCGTTGCCACGACGCGTACGACGAGGCGATGCTGTTGATGATCGCCGCCTTGTTGTCGCGCGGAACGTCCGTCACGACCTGTTGACCGCTCCCTGCCGTGCTCCAGTATCTGAAGTGAGAAAAGCGTCATTAGATCGAATAGCTCTAGCAATTTTCCGAGATGTTGTCGCTCTGTACCACCTATATCGATCTTGGGCGGAAAGGAGACTCGAGGGACTGCGATGTTGGGAGAGAAGTCGAATATAAATTAGTTCATTAAAATAAAATTGAGACTTTTTAATTAAAGGACTCTCTAAAATGGAGAAACTAGAAATTCGTAAAGTCTTGGAGACTTTCCGAATTGGAGAATTTTGTGTATGTAATTTCGCAATGCGCTCTCCATTACATGCTCTCGATTATTTAACGCCGTTGATATATCACTTTGTTGATATTATTCGCGTATGTAAATGTTATCGTTCAATGCGCGCATTTTGACTGACGATGCATCGGGCAATGCTTTAACGCGAATCGGTGGAATTTCCATTACTATGTCCATATACTCGCAATCAATACTCGATGAATATACATGCAGTCGGTCGGTGCGGTGCAGCGAAACGCCACAGTGTAGACAGCGCCTAGACAGTAATAAGTTGGACGAGCGTGTTAGGTAGCAATTACTAAATGGAACTGGCCAGGTATCAGTGGCGCGCTGAACTTGTCGGACGCCATTTGCCAAAATCTGTACGTATTACTTGTGTAAAGCGCCAGGTATGGTGCGTCGACTCGTGCGAGACAAAATTGAAAATTAATTATTTTCAGGAGAGAATGAAATTCGCGAATTTGCAAATGAGACAAAAATGATTCGAGCGCTCTGCCAATCGATTTGCCGACTGAATTAATTTGATGAACTGATACCAATATATTATAATTGCAACAATGTTTATACAACTCTTATACAACGCTTCTGTTACAACGAATATATTTGTCGAATATCGCTGAACTATATGTGACTATACATTGATATTCGGTCTTTGTGAAGTCATAATTAACGTTTGTTCGAGAAAGAATAATTAAAATAAATAAAATATTTGTAATATTTGCTTTTTAAACAGCAAAACACGTACATTGTATTTTAATTACAATTAACGTTTTTATTTGAAAAAAGAATCTTCTACGTATAATTAAAATATTATAATGACAGAGTAATAATTATATAATCTTGAAAAATATAAAACGTAATAAAAAATAATCCAGAATATGACATACATATAAATAGTGACACCAAAGGAAATAATGTAATAAAAAATGTAATAAATTATTTTATATTCTCTTCTCTATTCTATTGTATATATTAATAGATTATCTCTAATATCAATTAACGCTTGGATTCACTATTGTTCACTAGTTGTTCACCAGTGCATTGAGGCTGGACGCTTCGTTTCAGGCGACGCCTTTCTCTAGATTTTCGACGCTCGAGCGCGCGGTATCGAAGGGTGGAATCGGTCGTTCGTTATGAACCGTACTCGTAGAGTACGGCTTTTCGTCGCAGTTTTCGTCGGTACGTGCACTCCGACGAATCGAATTTAGCGAGCGTAGCGGAGACGTGTGGGCGTGCGAAAACAATTTCGAGAATTGATTTACGGTCGGCATGTGGTACACATAAGAGAACGGAATCAAGGGGTTGTCCGGCAACCTCGAAACTTGTGTTTCACGCGGGGAAAACTTATTCACATCGTACTTCGCTTTTCTCCCTCTCCCCCTCTCCTCACTCTCTCTCTTTCCCTCTTTATCACTCCCTCTCTCTTTCTTTCGTTCCATCTTCTTGTCGCTCTCTTGGGAAAATTTGGATGGAAAATTTTTTGAAAAAGAATTTTCATCGTTTATTCTCGTTTGATATGATCACAGGATGCTGCGTGTCTCTCGCCGAACGTGCATGACGTTTGCGATTTCATTATTACAGCGATTTGTGATGAAAATTTGCAGTTCCGAACGCAATCGATTAGAAAATTCTGTTTAATCACGGTAATTACAAATCGTAATTGTAATTCCTGATCCAATTAAGCAATTACGCTTTGCAATATGTAGGCAATGCATATGCAATCGATGCGTATCAGTTTCGAAACGCAGCTACGGAAACCGGAATTGTCTAATTATCTTGATTATCCTCTTGATAATCCACGAATCTCGTTAGCTTGCATCGCACGAGTGCGAGCGAATAAATGCGATAAAATAATTTTGTTTTCTTCTTTCATAAATCTTAGCTCTCCATTTTGTTATTTACCAACGAACGCATAACACATCACTCAATAAGTCCCCGGTCTGACACATATATGGCAACATTGTTGACAGATCCACGTGATTTCTAAAAAAAAAAAATTGTTTTTTTTTTTTAGTTAGACCGAAGACTTATTGAGTGATGTGTTACTACCGTTCGAACAACGTATAATCCTATAAATCGCATTCGCCGAGATAAGTTCTTTGCTACTAAAGATATACCGACACGGCCCGTTTAGCATAACTGTATTTTTGATATTTGCATGTATGCAGATTTAGCATAAGTTTACTTTTTTTCTACGCTTTAATATTCCTCCAGGAAGTTCCAAGCTTCATGGCTGGCCGCTAAGAACCCGCGCGTAGGTTGGCATAATTTTTTAATTAAATTCACCATCGTTACTCTGCCGCTGTCAACCGAAAAATCTAAACAAATGCGAACAAACGTGAATTTTATTCGTTTTTTTACAAAACTTATTATCATCCAATCGCGAACGAGAAAAAGGCACATCCGGTATTTTAATTCACTCCGTGGATACTTTTAATTTCTGTTCGACACAAATCAAATGTCAACAATTGAATCGATTGTCATGCTTGAGACAATTAGTAGAATTATTTTGCCGCAAGGAATCGAACTATATTTAGATCTAATCGACTCGTTATTCGACTTTATGGGACTTGTGTAATGACATCTCCGCCGATTATGGTCACGTCGGGCGTCTACAGGAAGTTTGACGAAGTAGGGTAAACAGTATATAGTATATCGCTGGCAGTAATAGTCGAGGGTGTGGAGACAAGTACAGGAAATTGTCTTCGTATTACTTTACTTCATAAAACAGAAGAATTTTATTTCTCTTGGAAATGAAATTTCTTTCATTGATTTAAAACTTTCATCCTACTTTAATATTTTTTACGTGTAAGAAAAGAGAACGCAGGAAAAGTACGAGAACCTTAATAAATCTTCATTTACCGAATAATAATATCGGTTAGAGTTCGAGGGTTCCCCTTATCACGTGCCGTTTGTTTTATATAGAGTTCCATTCTTCGGGCGTTGAAACTTATTGCGAGTCGTTAGATCGAAACAGACGTCATGTCATCCGTGTTGGTGGCGCGGAAAAAAAAAAGTATCAGCTGTTTTTCATATATTTTTCAGAGATTCATCGAACGGAAGTCAAAGGAAGGTTAACAATTTTACGACGTCGCGTTTTACATTTTTACGAGAGATTCTCAATCCGGCGTATGTGCTCGACAATGCAATGATTTATTTTACGTAGCATTGTGTGCGTGTGTGTGTGTGTGTATTGTGTGAAATTTACAGGCGCGATGAACTTAATACGCGGTAGAACGCGATACAATGGACACCGGTGAATTAATTGCGCGCTAATGCGTTTGCATCTGACGGTAGAAAGGAAGGATGGAGAGGGGAAGTTTTGAGCATTAATGCATGCATTTCGTTGTCGGTCTCTCGGATTTTCGTTCCATTATACGTTCTCGTCTGCGCATCTCGATCGCGATAACGCGTATAACATGCATGATTCTAATATGAGCTGCTCTCTTCGTCGATATATATTTTTCAGCTGTATACGAAATGTGCGAAACTGAAATTTTTCGCGCGAATCTCGTCGACAGTCCTTTGAAACGAATAATTTATTTTTATTTAATTTCATTTAATTTTTATTTCATTTTGCGACGTGACTTATTTTGTTATTAAATAATTATCTCAATATATACATATATCTTCGTTTTATAAATTGGGAAAATCCGGAGTACAATTAGAACGTGAAAAAAGGTAGTCCGGATTTCCGGAAAGATTCCAGAGATATATGAAATTGTTCAATATGAGTGCGAACTATGGTGGAGATTCTCCAACGTTACGACAGTAATAGCATTTACATTTTGGATTATGCAAGCTGTTTCCGTAGTCCGGCTCGCGCGGATTATCACAAAGCTCGTGCGAGATATGAAAAAATGTTTTCGGAATATTGCGAACCGCACGCACGCACGCATATATCTATATATCTGGCCGAGAATCGGAAAAAAAAAGAGAGAAAGAAAATAAGAGACATACACAAAATTATTCGCCGCGTTGTGGATATTTTAGTATCCATCATTGACACTGATGGATTAAGATCTGCGGGCTATTTTTTGGAACGAGATATCTCTCAAGCTAACTTTAATTTCTTTGGCCTCGCGTGCGCTCCGCTGAAAAATGCGCGCGTGCAAATAAATTATGGGTGGCGGAAAATAAATTACGACGGGCGCATTACGATTGCCGCGGGTTCGCGACTCCGCTCTCTCTTTCTCTCTCCTCAGCCTTTCGATAAATACGAAGGCGAAATGCATCGTGCGATACCACCTAAGCACGTCGTCCGTTATAGTTACTTCTTGTTACACTCTCGCGTTATCTCCTCTATCGCAGTAAATTCATTGGAACGTGCTATATGCCGAGTGTTCTCTCTCTCTCTCTCTCTCTCTCTCTTTCTCTCACGTATGGTACCTATTACGTTTGGCATGCAATGGAAATTTACGCAATCGTGTTTATGCTTCTAGTGATATGCGCAAAACTTTATCACTCTCTTCGATAATTAATTTTATGATTAAGCAAAAGATGAACCTCGCATACGAGTTTTGTTCTATCAAATTCGCAGAAATTCATAAAGCTCGGCGAAAAACGCGTTATTATTCTTTAAAGCTGTGATGCGTCAAATCAAGATGAATTTTTCGCGTTTCTCGTTGAAGCTTTTTTTATTTTTAAAATTAGATGATCTCATTGATACGCGCAATCGTTTTATCTCTCGATCCGTTCTTCATATATTCACGGATATTTACTCAAGAGGACGATACAATAAGTATTGTATGTGTTTAATTATTGCGTTAACGTAAATTGTTTTCAATAAATTTGTACAGTATATAATTTGGCAAGATTTTTACGATGAAAAATTATTATTTCGATCCATAATTTATTGGTAACTCAAGTTCGAGGGTGCGTAATTAGTTTTATTGCATAACTTCGATGCGTACGTTTTTAATATTTATATTTAGATACACATAAAATAATACGGATAATAGATATTTTTGTTTGTACTGAAACAATGCGAATAATTTCAATCCTTCAATTTTGCCCAGAATCGAAATCGTACGCAGCATGCGGTTATCCTGAATTTGATTTATTATTTTATTCCATCTCTTTGCGCGCCTTCAACAAATTTACGCAACTGTAGCCTATTTGTTTATTTGCACAGTTTTATTGATACATACAGTGATTTTTCTCATGATAGAATGTCGATGATATGAAAAAAAGAAATAAAGAGAAACACATTGTTTAGTTAATAAAAATTTTTTTCATCGAAACAATCGTGAATTATTTTCACGGAAAGAATATAATTCATCTATTCTGAAAAGCATAAAATATATATTGACTCCAGGCGCAAAAACTTTTAGCTAAATTGGAATATTGTCGAACTAGATTTACCTTTTATCATTAATTTGCAGTTATGTATTGACATTCCTTTTGGCGCGTTCAAAAAATCAATTTTCGCACAAACTCATATAAAAAAAAAAAAAAAAAAAAAATTGCATGCAAAAAATTGTAAAAAATTGACATTACCACTATCGTGCTTTCATTACGCTATTGTCTCACAAATACAGGTTTAACAAGAAATATTTCTTCACGACAAGTTTACTATTTCATTGATTACACGGAGAAGATTTATATTCCTCGTAAGATTAATCTCTGGTTGCTAATCCCTCGAAGAGATCAGTTCAATGGTTGTTCAGTGACGAGATATATCGTCATCATGGTCACGTTGTTCCGTCCCGAAACGACCTTAGTGCGCCGGTCCCGGGACTAGGAAATGACCAGAATGATCCGATCGTAAGATTTAATCTGTTAAGACAAAGAGCAGGAAAATAGAAAGATTTCGTCCCTAAAGTGGGGCAGTAGTAGCATCGATGGTAGTAGCCTCGAAGGCACAATAGCAATTACCAGAAAACGACGGATCGTTCCTTGCGAATGGCTAGATAGCGTCGGATGGAATCGAATCTGCGGTAACGTTCCGAGGAGATTGGCTACTCCCTGCCCGCCCGCAGAAGGGAGGATTACAGATCGATCTCGAGTGTCATCGAACGTAAGCTTTATCGATCTTGACGGCGCGTCAACCGGATATTGGATGGATAGGGATACGAGAGGCCTATATAAAGCGGACGGATGATCGGTCTTTGCATGATCGCCCGATTGTGCGTATCGATTCGATCGTTCCCCGATACGTTTCGCGATCTTTGATAGAATTCCGATCGGCTAACGCGTCAATTATCGCGTCTTCGAGACGTTAATCGTGCGATGATATAAGAGCGCGAAAAATACAGGGTGTTTTGAAAGCAACGGATGTATTTTTCGCTGCGGATTCTTCGATCGAGTCGTAATCGGAATTGTTGAGAGTTACATCTTTCTTTTGGAATGGCGTTTGAAATTTTATCCTGATCGGCTTTGTTGCATCAATGCGGGATATTGAAGTATAAGAAATGCATCATAGATTGGATTTTTATCGATAGGATGTGATAGAGTGGTCGAAAGTAGAACACACGCGAGAGTGGAATCATTTGTTCAGCGAATTGTAGGAATCGACGCGAGCGTAAATACGACTGTAATATATTGATAAGAGATATGACAGCAACTATTGATACATCACGCAAATACTCGAAACAATCGATCTACAGTCTGATGAAAATATAATCGAATATAAAGAATATTTCTCCGCGCAACTCTTATTGTCTCTCGCTTTTTTTTTTTTTTTTTTCGAATCGGAAATCTCTTCAGAGCGCTCTACAATAGCTTTAAAATATTTAATATTAAATTAATATAGAGAAAATATATATATATATCATTCTTTCTCTAATACTTTCGGATTATCTATTAATATTAATTATTCCTTATATCGTGCAGGGACATAACACATCACTCAATAAGTCCCCGGTCTGACACATCATGGCAACATTGTTGACAGACCCACGTGATCTCTAAAAAAAAAAAATTTTTTTTTCTTAATTAGACCGGAAACTTATTGAATGATGTGTTAAGATAATGTGACATATATTTCGCATAGTTCGCGGATTTTTCTACAAAGAACTATCCTTCCAACTGTAATATTTCGTGCTACGCACGCGGTCAGCTCTTCCGGACAAAATATCCCCTTTATTTTCCCAATTTCGTCGGACAGCTTGATCGAAATTGGAGGTCATGAAAATCTCCGTCAGCCATGTCCGCCCCGGTAAAAGTAAAACAAGTATAAAATGTCGGAGACGATATAACAAAGAGAGAAAAAGAGCTGGAGCGGCGCGTTACGAAGTTATTTTCAAGCTTTCCTCACCGTCGTACGGTGCCGATATTTTCTGTCGGCTTTTAACCCCCGGTCGGATATTACGGCGAGAACTGCCAGACACGTATCGCAGAAATTGTCACGAATCATCCGTAAAAATTATCACAATCAACTATTAAATATCAACCGTACGCGTATTCGGTTGCGATTTTCATCGGCCTTTCGAAGAAAAGTTCGTTTGACTTCCGAAAAAATAAAATCAAAATTCAAGAATGCGAAATTTAAAGCGCATCAGCAGTATTAGCTCTTATTATTTCTCTCTTTATAAATTTAAGAGGTGAATATATGCCGTCTGCTTGAATTGTGCCCACGTTATGTACACATAAGTGTTTATTTTTTAATTTTCATCTAAGTTAATAAAAGTATCCCATGATTTACTTTTCATTACGATGAAAGTCCGATGAAAGTCGCCGCGGTCGGCGGTCGACGTCGCGTAACTTCAAAGTCGAGTTATGAAAGTGCACTTTCCAGGCGTGTTCGCGGACATATAAAAAAAAAAAAAAAAAGAAAAAAAAAAAGGTAAGAAAGTCGTCGTGCGTAGTAATATCATATCGAGGTAATAGATTATACCACGTTTGTGTTTGAAATATCGAGCAGAATCAGACGCGACACGCGTAATATCGTTATTGGTATTCAATGTCGGCTGCGTCCTACCCAATCTGACTGAGCTGTGTTTCACGATAAATTGCATTTGCGGCTCGGGGGGAGAGGAGGGAGGGGGGGAGGTAGCTTTCAGTGGGATTTTCTGCTCGATAAACAAAACGAAAGGGAATATTACTTTTCGTCGCGTACAATACATATATCCTGACCATCAATTAGCCTATTCTATTGGCTTTCTATATTTTTCGAATCAAATTCATATCTCTTACACACACGCACCACCGATCTACTTCCTGGAAAAGTCATATTATGAAAAAAAAATATTATATATATATAAATACAGATATTTTTATATTTATATAGTTAAATTTATTTAAGAAAAAAAGTGCAATTTTATATATTATATATTTATTCTGTGTAAAGATGAAAGTGGTGTAAGAGAGTTAATCATAACTAATTTAGTAGTTGAAGAATTATATATAAATATTAATTATTATTAAATTACATTGTTTAATTGAGTAAGAAATTGTATAAATTTTATGTCAATTTTGCGTAAAATTAAAATAATCATTTATTATTTAACGCTCTCCTAGATATAAGGGAGTTTTATTTCGGATCTGGAAATATAAGCACATTTTATACCTGAACCTTGGCAAAGTGGTCTTAAAACATCCCCATAAATTCTCGTTAAACTTTTATTTTCGTGCAATTGGGGCGAACGATGTTAGCAGTAATTCACAGTTTGCGTACTCATGGTGTATCAGAAATAGAAAGTAGACAATTTTATAAAGTAAACTGAAGAGACTCGAGAGGATGTTGTCGGAGCGTGATATGGCAAAAGTGAAAAGTTGTGTTGCTAGCGGGTGAATTTTCTTCCGAGGACGTATCACAGCGGCTTTGCTCCGTTATTGTGCAAATAACCCGTTATAACCCGAGTTGTCAAACGTCACGGAGCGGGCCCGATGATTTTTCCGAGGGTCAAGTAAAGATGACATATTGTGGGAAAAAAAAAAAAAAAAAAAAAAAAACGCGATCTTCATGTGCGAAGGTCTTCGTCATAAAAGTTAAAGAGAAATAGAGCGAAAAGATGCACGTTGGACGGACGAGAACAATCTCGTAAGGGTATGGAGAGATGCCGGTGGAAGGCAAAGGAAAACGATCCCAGTTCGTGTCATAAAAGAGAGCGGGTTGGATGGATCTCTTTTCGAGCGTGTGCTGAGCCTTTCATAAGGCAAGAATGTCCTGGGAGGAAAGGTCGATACTTTGGCGAGCGAATATCGGTGACTAAAAGGAAAGAAGGTCCCTCACGAATACGTGTCGCAAACTACCTGCGAAATGCATGACGATTCAAGGTGGCATTCAATTTTTCTTTTTTTTTTTTTTATGCTTTTTGGGAAAGATTATTTTATGTCCGAGATGCTATCATATTTTTAATATTATTTCTCTACTCATTTATTTACATTCAAATATGATTTGCAAGCTACAGAGAATCAAGCATAATTTTTTCTTTATTGTTAGAAGAACCGATATCATATCATTTCTCAAAGTATGGATCTATCGAACTTGTTCTAGAGATTTGACAGCAGTGAGTGTCGTTTTCTTTAGATATTTATCGCTCTTGAGCAAGCTCAATGTTTTACATCGCGCATAAACTTCTACGATTTTCCGCACTCGTTTGCCTCTCCGCTCTTTACCCGAAAGGGCAAAAAAGTAAGGTATAGTCGACGCTTTTGGGCGGTCAATTGACGCCGTTTCCAAAATTCGATACGCGTTGCCAGACGATTGTCGCTCCTCTGGAATGGAACACGCTTGACGCGTTCATTGAATATATACTCGTCGCTTACGTCGCGATCCTTTCTCATATCGCCGGGAAAAGGCAACTATTTACTACCTACCGTTCCCGAGTTTAAGAGTTTCGCCTCGAGGTGTGACATCCCGGACGAACTAAAACTCGAGGAAAGCGTACTAGACTGCTAGGCTTAACGAGCTGACTCGAACTTCGGGCTTTCTCTCGGACCCTCGGTTTTATTAACCGTGGATTTATGAGATGCCGGTGTCTCTCCCCTAGTCTTTCTCAATCTAACGTGAATACTTTAAGAAGGGTATACGAAGAAGATATCGCATGGTAAAAAAGATTTAGTCAAACTAACATTATAACATTCACATATATTAAAAATATCGAAAATTACACGTATCTATATAACGGTTGTTATTTTATTTTAAATTATTATATTATACAATATCCGGTTGAAAAATATATGTAATTTATTATGAAGTTTGAATCTTTTTATATACTGTATCTGTACATTTAAATTTAATCATGCTTCTTTAAACAATAAAGAGAAAAATTATTCATACATTCTATAAATATTCTAAATTTTGATCAAGATAATTAAAATTTTATTTCCATTTCTTCTTTACAATTTTATAGCCGATTCAACTTCGTCATTGACTGATCGAGCAGAATATATAAGAAAAGAGAAATTAGTAATTTTTTTTTTTTTTTTATTTTGACAGCTCGGTTATCAAACATGTGCACCGCGAAAGCGCGACTTTCTAATCCCGCAAAGATACAAAGTAAAAAGTTCGACGAAGGAGGCCGAGAAAAAAATAGCAGTATATGGAGTTTTACCTACCTGTATCTCTGGGTGTCCATTTCCCTTCGTTCCTCGGCTATGGCCTCGTTTAGGTCCCTGTTCGGATCGATTCCTCGGGGGGCCTCGCTATTCGCTTGAAGATTGTCGTTGCTGACGAATTCCACCAAGACGTCGTCTTCATGGTACGATTCAGTCAGGGTGTATTCGCGCAGCTGAAACAGCGAGCACACTTTCAATTAACGTTTCACCGACACATCGGTCATATAAAAAAAAAGAAGAAGAAAATACCGTCGGTTCTGTGTATCAGGGAATAAGCAACGGGGCATGCATATTTATAAACCACGGGAAATAAACGTACTCTTCGAGAATTCATAAGCGTTCCCTTTCGTTCTACGTGATCTGAAAGCTCGCAGATCGCGGATTATGTTCGATGATACACTTTTAAACATCAGCAAACAGATTTAAAAGTAATGCTTCGTTTCTAAATATCTGTCATATTTGTTGCAATTATAATAAATGCACAAATTATTTTATTTTATTTTTTATACATTTTTCTACCCTCAAGTATAAATACATACAAATATCGTCTGTCGAAAAGGAAAATTAATCTAATTAAATGTTTTTGCTTTTAGAAATAAATACAAGATGGGCCCAAACGTTTCGGCCCATTTCTTGTATATAGCTTTTTTCGATCTCGGCGAAGTATCATAATAATAAAAAATATTACTTTGATATATATAGAATCGTTGCAAGCTTGCTATATTTTCATCTATAGATTCCTTGAGCAATCTGAGCGTGGGGGGGAAGTGCGTAATAAAAAATTAAAGATGGGTCTTAAAAAGTTCCAAGATTTAATAAGGGATACAATGAGAATGTATAATATATCCTGATCTATTTAAAGATTAAACATTGACCGACCTTCTTCCCTTCCTTTTAAAAGTAGTTGAATTTTTCATCACCATTAACCGAAAGCCCCTTCTTCCTTTTACAATGAATTTTAATAAATGAGAACGCAGGTATTTTTGTAGTAGTTGTTGTGTATGAAAAAATACCGGCTAACAGATACTTCTTAAGAAAATACGTATATGTTACCAAGTGTAATTTATAATCTCATGTAATTATTTTTTTTTTCTATTCAGAAATAAGCCCGAGAATATCTTTAATAAAACAGTATTCTCAGTATTTTTTTCGCAAGACAAGTACATATTAGGTATCAATTAGGTGTGAAACGTATTAAGCAATATTGTTGACTTGCTTTTAAAGCATCGTACGGAATGATTGGTGGTAAGGTGTTTTCGTGTTGCAGCAACCTTACGATTAATCACTCCCAGTGGCCAGCAGGGTACGACCGAATTAAAGCCAATGAGACTTTATGGTGCTTTACCGAGCAACACACCGCCGTTTTTCTCCGTTTGCCTCTTCGTCCGACTCGTTTGTGTTTCTCGCTGAAATTTTCGAAAACTCCTGCACTTACTTCGTTGCAAAAAAACGACGTTTCGCAAATGCGAATAAAATACTTTACATCAAGTTCAAACGTATTATGAGCTTTTAATTAAACTTTTATATCTCTGACGTTTCTAAAAAAAAACAATAAAATTTTGTTTCTCATAAATTGTGAAAAATAGAATACGATTTATAAAATGTATTTAAAAATTACAAAAAAGATAAAAAAGAAAAAGCGGCAGCGTGATTCCAAATAAAATGTGTGAATTTTAATAAATCCTTTTTGTAATAAGAATGTATTCTATTAACGAGCATCTTGAAACATTTTTATCCGATATTTCTGCCGCTAATATCGGACATTTATTCTTAATGAAGCTTATCGCAAACGCGCGCTCTGCAAGAATTAACGATTTGAGAATTATCGATTTCCTTTTGGTTGATAAAAGCTGTAAGAGCTACAATCATAAATAAAAATGCCTTTTATTTTATTGAGCAAATGGCATCAAAAGGAATTCATAATCACCGCTATTATGATAAAACAGTAGTGCTCTGGTTATTTTAAGCAACGCGTTTTCTGGATTATAATGCTATTCCAACTAAACTAATTGTCTTACTTTCACAAGTGGTGCTCATTTTAATTATTCAACAAGAGTTTTCATAAAACTAAAGAAAAACAGTTATGCATAAAAAAAAAAAAAATGCTTCTTCGATATATTTCTTTCTCAAAATAATCGATAATGCACACTCTTGAAATTTTTTATAAAAAATATTTTTATAAAATAGTCGGATGAGATAAAAGGAATCAAAATAATCAACCTAACGTTTTTCCTTTCCTAACGTTATTCATTTATATAATTGTGGAGACCATTGTGTCGACAAATATCTTAACAGCTTCATCTGCTTGCCTGTACTGGCAGGACTTTGAAATTGGAGCAAGTGTTAATTATTGTCTAATTAAACATGGCGCGACGAGCGACAGCTTCCCTCTAATCTTGTTTCCGTAATCATTTCGTAAAATCCCTCACGATGGTAACGTTGATTGTATTCGGAACGGAAAGCTAAATCAATAGGTAGATGCAAACTAAGTGTAGCGACAGGTAAATATTTCTCAATGTACCATATAGCTTGTTATATATTCCCGAAATGGTTACGACAACAAACAATAGCAAAAACAATTCTTTTTTAACATGAAAATATTTCTTTGTTAAGATATACCGTAATTGATTTGCCGGATAAAACAATAATCTCTTGACATACATAGAAATATTCTTTCTCGAAGGGGAGGATGATAGAACAATAGAATTTTTTTTTATTTGATTTAACCTGATTCTAGTTTTCTCATAAACAGATATTGTAATAAAATATTTCTGCCAATTAAGCTTCTTCGTAAATCAGTTTATTTTTCAAATCAAGAGTGTACGAAATAAATATTAGTGACGAATGCTATTCGCATAGAAATTATATACGTACGAGTATGTGTATTTACACACTAATATACGTATATACATATATATATATGTACACACACATACTAATCGGATACTAACGGCGATACTAACTATTCGCAATGTCATCGAGAGTCCGGGAGGAAATTCGCAGGGTATATGTTGAATTAATAACAGTCCAATTAATAGCCCCTCGAAACACCTACGTGGTTTCCCAATTAATCGACGATAACGTACGTCCCCTTCGAGACTATCGAGCGTTGAGATTATTACCGTTGCTAAGTGCAATGCGTCCGAAGCGCATATCCTAATCAATCATCCATCAGAATAATAAAAAAAATGTGTCACCTATATGTGCCACCTCAGTTTATGTAAAATCCGCGTATATCATCGGTCATTTGATAATTTGGTCTGTTCACTTCAGACTACGATATGACGTTAAGACTCGAGATATGATATTAGAGAGCATAATTTTCAACGTTAACTTTATAATAATTAATTCTTCAGGATGTATTTTTCATTGTTATTTTTATTGCAATAAATATATTATATGATGCTATTACATCAATTAAAATATTACTTCTTTTTTCGACAATGTTGGAAATTAATTTTCTACCTAGTTTGTAAGATTTGTCATCGTGGGGTCCTTAAATAAAGACGAAAAATTCGTCGAGTTGCCGCCGCGAACAAAGGGTTAATTATTTTCTGGCGTAACATAAATTTACATTTTTTTCTCTTTCGCAGACAGTATGCTATAATAAAATATCTGCAAACACACATTTTACATAAAGTACTTTCACAAACATTTTTGTTTCCCTAAAGTGCGGAAAATATAATTTATATCACTGTTTCTTTCAGCGGTGGCGCGTTTATATTATCGCGAGTAAACGTAGGTATTACTTAACAAATATAACAACAGCGCAAGCTCACTGAAATTATCTCGTTGTCAGCCGTAGCCATTGTTAAATGTTTCAATGCGACAGCAAAAAATATTCTTCGTCGTAAAAAGATAGCAATCCTCTCTTTTTTCGCACTTTTGTTTTCCCGCCAATTTTTGGCGTACTCGAATATAACAATGTCAGAGCAATTAGCATTGATTGGCGTCTGCATATAATGCCTGATGCAATCGTCAAAATGTTTATGACCCAGAAAAATCGGCGGCACGTCGCTAGTAAAATTTCAAGAGGATTTGCAGATCTAATTGAAAAGGCAATCACGACGAGTCGCCATCATTTGGAGAAAATAACCCGATCTCTCGTGAATAGTAAAATGCAGAAATAATATCGTCGGAATCGCTCCATTAAAGCAGATTAATCCTGCAAATGACAAGTCTGTTTTTGTCGCGAAATCGTATGGAAAACCGATAATTCGTTTTTTTTTCTCTCCCTTTTTTAAGGGAGGAAAATTGCTCTAATAGAACAAGCGATATCAGAACAATTAACGTAATTTGAATTTATAACCGTGATTAGAAATAACTCATTTCGCGGAATAAAATTATATTACTTTGTACAAGCATTAGCTTGCATGAAACATCTCTCCGATTTTTCCGCCGTTGCTTTTTTTTTTTTTTTTTTCCCCCCCGAAACCGCGCCATGTCAAAAACAATATTTAGAAAAAAAAACTTCCCACACACATCGTGCCCAGGCGGAGGTTCACCCGAATAAACTCCACCTGGCAGCGTGTGTTTTCTCTGCGTAATAACTTTTTCGTCGCGAGATTAGTGGTTTTTCAGAAACGAGGGTTCGATCCGTGACGGATACATTTTCCAACGGACGCGTTGTCTCCGCGGATATGTCGTTTCCCTTCTCCGTCGAAAGGGGATCGAGAACAAAAAACGCGGCTGGTAAATACGAGAGAGAGAGAAAACTTTGTGTCGGATAGAAGAGCGCTCACGAGAACAGAGAGAGCGATATTATCAGCCAAAACAAACCCTCTCGCGTATAACCGAGAAAATTATCCTGGGCATACATTGTACCGAGGTAATATTGAGTTGGTGGTGTTATAATAGGCGACCTGCGCTGCGCATTAATGCGTTAACTTCGACATGCCTGTGTCGCGTTTATGTCTATTCCCGTTTTTACAGGATTTTTTTTTTTTTTTTTTTTATCACACGAAAGGCGATCATAAAAGACGGTCTCTCGGTTGGTTGGATCAAAAGTAGAATTAAATCGTCATCTTCGAATGTAGAATGTATCTTATGTAATTTTAAGGAATTAGTTAAATCGTTTATTTATTTTATCGGAATGAAAATATTTTAAGGGCCTGATATTTCTTAAAATTAAATTCTTCAAGACTGAATCTCAAAGTATTTACTGCAATTTTAATTTACAAAAGCCATTCAATTTTTAACTAAACTTTAGTTCCCAGAAATTTTTAATCGGTTCTGTTTTAAAAATACAAGATTATTGTATGAGAATGATCAACATTAGAAGCAAGCTGATACGAAAAAATAGATGGATACATGTCTAACATTATCGACGATTCAATTATTAAAGTTTATAACATATGCGCGCGCGACTATAAATATTTATACTCTGATAAAATATTCGCCGGTATTTAATTATTTTATTACTGCCGATGCGAGAGAACGTATACGTAGAGCTATTTGTTATCGTGCAGGGTATTAATAAACTTGGCACACAACTATGTAAAACTAGGTGCGTTGCCGCTGTAACAAAGTGCCGCTATAACTGTAAAGAAATGCTCGCTCGCATCTTGTAACGCTCTCGCACTATCGCTCTCGCGCGCATAAATCAAATGTCGCCGTACGAGATAAAGAGCTTGCAACGAGCATTACGCTCTTCCATTAACCATCCATGAAAATTGTGTAAATGCGCGTTTTTTGCTCCTTTCTACAAGATATTAAATAAATGCGTCCCGTGATGAAGAAAAGATAAAGTCTCTCTCTTTCTCTTTCGCTTACACTAATTTTCGCGCCTTATATTTATCTCTTTACAACTATACCAATTTTTATTTGACGTTAATGAAAGATTATTGGCAAGTGAATATGTCAAATAAATAATAGATAATCATAGATGATTATCAAATAATTTCATAACTCTTTTTTTTTTCTTTTTTAACATCGTTCCCTTGTCACAATCATATGTCGCGTTGTTTTATCGCGATTTTACAATGCGCAGTGCAAAATTTTCACTTGGAGTTCGCGTTATTTCGTTTCGCGACACCCATTCGCGCTTATATCCGCGCGTCGCTTCCGTCATGAACCTGTCCTCAGTCAGCGGACGATTCGCGATGGTTCGAAGCGTAGAATTGAAATCGTAACGACAGTCAAAGTTACATCTCTCACTCACCGCGCGATTCACCGCGAACTCGACATCCGTGCACTTCGAAGCGTCGAATACAAAGAGAAAGAGAGAGAGAGAGAGAGAGATGCATTTCTTGGAGTGCACTCCAGGAAACTAACACGCAGGTGATTTCGAAACTGTGCGAAAAATATGGAGGGAAGAACAAAGACGGGGATAGCGATGAGAGGAGAAGAGTAATCATTGTTAGACAAGCACGTGTTTATGAAATAAAATATTACAAATATTATCAGATGAACAGATACTCGAAGATATTAAAAATTATCTTTAAATTAATAAATATAATATATATCTATGTAGAAATAAAAGATGATTTATAAATAATAGAATTAAAGTAAGAAATAATAAATTCACGGGCGAGAAGGTACGTACGCGAGAGAGTTGATAAAACGAGTGCAGGAACTGTGTGTTGGGGAGAACGGCGAGGGATAGCGTCGTGAGATAAATCTCGACGCTATTTACATGGGGTATATTTGCGCGTTCATTTGCCGCGGAGTCGAATGTCGCAGGCTGGTGAACGAGGGAGTCACGAAGCGATGAGCAGACCGAGGGGAGGGTGCAACAGGGGTTGGACTGGCCTGGCTGGATGGCCGGAGGGTAAGGGAGGAATGGGCGGGGACGTAAACACAAATTTGAAAATTTTCTCTGGGGGTCTCCCTCGCGTGCAAACGACACCCGCCGTTCATTAGCGCCCCATGTCGCCCGAAACCTAATCTACAATACTCATACACACACGTGCGTACGACACGCGTAGAGGATCGCGCAGGACCGGATGCGGACAACAAGAGTGACAGAGAAAGGAAGAGGGAGAGGAGGTCGTTCTCTGTTTACCCGATAAACTCCAACAACTCTCATAAATTTGTGCCATCAGTTTTTGGCTCATCGGGATAATCCCGGTGTATCGCAATCGACTCCCTTCGTCTCTCTTTTTCGATATCGAAGCGAAAATCCTAAGAGGAGAATCGAAAATCTATTTCAGAATTCATTCCGGATGTATTCATACACGGTCTCTTGATTTCATTTTTTCAAGATAGACATTGGAATTATGTCAAATTATGCATATTTTAGAAAATATATTTTTAATTTTCCTCCAATGCGCACCAGCATCAGAATTGTATTAGCGAAATGAGAATCGTGTTAAATATGGATTTCTTTACGAAAATAAAATCGATTCTGGTCTGAACCAGATCAATATTTCCATGAAACTTTGATATATTTATATTTCTACTTGAGATTATAATTACCTTTATCTTTCAATAATTTTTGCCTAGTAACTCGTTCTCAAGAAATCATTGGAAATTTTAAGAGTAAAATTTTTTATCTTGACTATTCAATTGTACTTTATATTTTTATCATTCGTTTAATTCATTTAATTTGTCTGATTTAGTTCAGTGTATTCTATTTTCAGTTTAAAGAGTAATTATATAAAAAGATTATTATATTAATATTAAAAATATTAGTTGAAGAGCTTTTATTATCTAGATGAAATTTTTGCAAAATCTGAAAAAAAGCTTCCTCTCTCTCTCTTTTTAATTACCTTTAATTATTAAATTAAAAATAATATGTATTAGCGATTCGTGCATTATAAACACAGATGCGTCTCCGCGAAATATATACCGATAATTTGAGCATATGTCAAGCAACGTTTGTAACCGTAGAATAGCATTTGAGTTAGAGGCGTTATTACTTCGCAAACAGTGCCATATAACACCCTGGGAGAGCCATGGCTTCTCGTCTCCCTGGCTCGTCTCAGACCCCAGGTAACTGCGCAAACTTCTATGCACCAGGTTTAGACATCACGTCATCGTACAGTCATACTGGGAATATGTAATTACGTTGAATCATGCAACCTGAAAACGCGCCCCGACCGATGTTAATCTATGAAGTAACATTCGAGTATTTTTACACAAGAAGCCAAGAAATCTTATACTTTATATTTTCCTGCGCATACTATATACATATGCAAAATAATAAAAATAAATTAAAATGTGGAATGATAAAATAATCTTCCTCCTGATATTTTTTTTTTTTAATGATAAAACGTAGTAGCGCGTTATGCTTTTTATCGTATTTGCATTTTCAAGCAAGACGTTTATTATTACAGTATATCAGAAATATGCGTTTCTGCATAAAATATCGTATAATTCAAGACTCCTTCGACGCGAGGATTTTTGCAATATAAAATAATTCAGATTATTATTAAAGCAGAGACACATTTCGACACGAAGATCTCTAGGGTAATCCGGCGACTGTATTATTTGCATCTCTTGGAGCGATGTTTTCTAGATCGTAAAATTTCGTGCGAATTAGAGCTTCCGTCTATGAGACTTTCGTATTAAAATTCGAGAAGCCCCGCTCAGTCGTTTATCGGAAATGCAGTTCTATTGCACGGTCCGTTCGATTTAATTGACGCGATGTATCGTGCGCGCGCGCGCGCGCGTGCTGTTTGTGCCGAGCCAATAAAACTGGCACGTCGATCGTTTTTGTCCAAAAACGGTTCTGATAAAGTTAGCTGCGACATTGAGCTCCGTTGAACACGACCATTGACCCCTTCGTGCAAACGCTCGCGACGATTTTCATTAGTACAGCGCATCGCAATGTCGTAGCTAAGCGACCTTTGATACCAGGGACCCTCTTTGAGATCGAAAGAAGGTAAATAAATAAAGAAGGAAAAGAAAGAGAACCTATATAAGTGGAGAAAACAAGAAATGGGAGAATAAAAAAGAGAAATTGGGATACCTAGCGACTTGCGTAAGAAAAATTAATAATTTGTTATTAACTGTAATATATTCGTTATGAAATATTTTAAGTCATCGAATATTTCTTTCATTTTATATTTTTCTCTCTAACAAAATCTAAAAATTATATTTTCATTAATTTCTGTCCTACTGCGATTATCTAAAATACAAAATAATATTCCGCTTAAATTCTTGGTATATAAACTTAATAATAATTATTATGTTGGAGTTATTGGGTTATTATGCGAGAATCATTCATCGTTTTTGCATCCAATTGTATGAGGATTTAAAGCTTAAATTATTTACATATCCATCTGACTTGCGTTGAATCATCCGATATTTATTAAAACTTGTACTTAATAATCTTCCTTTATTCATGCGATTAATGAAGCTGCGCTGGCGTTTTTCTCACGTGTGTTCGGTTGTCGATTAAGTTTCATTCAATTTTGTATAAATTATTCGGACAGCGGAAGAAAAAAACAAATTTTATTCGATTATTTGATTTGATAAAGATTGACAATTTTCGCCATTGAATATTACATTTCCAGACTGACACTCTTTTTGCGTAGCGTATATAAAACCCCAATCATTTTTGCAAGAATTACTCAAATAGAAAATTATCGAATGCGCTAAGCGCATTTCGATTACGTCATTTTCTTTGGCAAGATCGACTTCAATTTCCAACTGTCATTCGACGGTAATTCACGCGGTAACAAATATACTTCAAGATCTACATAGCTACCTATTTTCTCAATTTTGAGAATCGCCTTTCGTCAATCGCGAGAGTACGACTATATACAATATCTGCGCAGATGCTGATGCTGATTAATGCTCGCCGCGAGCCACGAATAATGACAGTCGGCTTTCAAAGTGCCACTACTACTTACAGAATGACGCTGTAAACTCGGCGGACGATGCGCAGATGCTCACCCTCGCTGTATGTCGTGTCGGGGGGATCATCTCGTCATTCATTCATGGTAGGAGAGAACAGGGCGCGAGGACGCCCGTTGCATATAGTATACAGAGCGATGCGGCGGAATATCCGCAGTAACCGTTGTTCGTGAGAGCGGCCCGGTGTAAATTAATTCTGTAAACTTTCGGCGCGCCGTATCGCGGACTTACCGGGGGATGGCTGTCGGACTTAGAGAGTCACGATGCCACGCGCGCTCCGTAAATATGTTATTATGCAAATTATTAATTACCGATGCCGCGCACACGATGCCGAGAAAACGATGTCTCGCTCGAATGCCAGTCTCTTACCAGTAGGTACAGACTAACGAATCACGATTGAAGCTGGAGGGCTTTCAAAGCTGCTGTTGAGCGTCGATGAACAACTTGTTTGAATAGGTATACCTCCGCACTCGTTTATTTATGTATCCCTTCATCATAATCTTCTGTTTACGAAAATATTAATAATTAGTTTACATGAAAAGATGCCACTCGTAATCATCTGTTTTTCAATTTAACTCATCTTCGATGTTAATGGCGTGGTGGAACAGAAGCGCTTTACATCTTTAATTAAATTTCTAAAATTTTTAATACGCGAGATGTAATTATTAACAAGATATTAAGTTATTAAAATGCAGCAAATAATAATTTTAATAAAAATATCTGGAGGAGCGCGATTTCTTTTCTTCCCTTTTCTTTTTCGGATACTTCGATTCGGCCTTTTAAGCTGATTTAGAAAGATGTTAGTTAAATGATCGTTTCTTCTCGACGGAGGAAGGATTTCGGGAGTGACACGTTTCGCGAAAGAGGTCGAACGCATTTCCGGAAGCGTTCTAATTTTACGTTGCGGCGAGCAGCGTGACGCTCGTAAATCTGCGGTTACTGAGGTCCGTTGGTGATGCTGCAGCGCGTCTACTATTTCTCTCTGAATTACCCGGCGTTGCCAGCCACATCGCTGGGTATCGCAAATCTGCCGACAAGCGATATCTGTCCCCGCCGTGAATGCACGCGCTGCACGCACGTGCGCGCGAATAGAATGTTTGCATATCCATTGCGCGACTCGCGTCGGTGCAATTCCGCTTGGCCTTACCACTTTTTGTTTATTTAGAGTAAGGATGGCGAAACTAGATGCATCTCGCATCTTGGTTTACAACGATATATACGCGAGTACGGGTTTCGACGATGAGAAAGTAAGGGAAAACAGGAAGGGAACGAGAGAGGAGCGGAAATGTCCGATTAAATAAAGCAAAGTAACACATCACTCAATAAGTCTCCGATCTAACTAAGAAAAACAAATTTTTTTTTTTGGAAATCACGTGGGTCTGTCAACAATGTTGCCATAATGTGTCAGACCGGGGACTTATTGAGTGATGTGTTATGTCAAAATCGCGCGGATAGGGTAGTTCAAATCAACTCATCAGTTTTCGTGAAAAGAGAAATGGGGAAGTGGGATAAAGTTTGCGCGCTGTGCACTCTTGACGCATTAATTTTTAATAGTAAGTAATATAATACTTTTTGCGAAGATGAAAAAATACTTTCGCCGATCCGCTCTCTCGCTCTACTCTCTCTCTCTCTCTTTACTGCTCCCAACATTATCTTTATTCCTACAAATCTAATATATTTAAAATTAACGTATATAATAATTCATCGTTACATAACAAATTATTTTCTAATTTAATGCGCTTTTCTCATTTCTATAATCGAGTATGTATTAATAATAATATTAATAGTTTGCTCGCTGCTTTGAAAACTTTGAGGAATTATATCGCTTATAAAAATTCGATGTAAATATGCGCATAAAGGGTTCAAAAGTTTATTTTTTAATAACATTAATACATTATGCTATATTTCCATATTTAACTTTTCTCTTTCGTATTCTCATAATGCATTCGTAAAATATATTAAGAATATTATCATGTGTTCACGTTGGCACAAAGTAATATACGTTAATTATTAAAAATTATTCTTATACATATCATATTTATAACAAAAAGGTCGATAAACCTTGCCTCTTAGAGCTCTTAATTATTGCTCGTCAATGAATGTCAAATTATCACCGATCTATTGTTCATAATAATAAATAGATAAATACATAATTATGAAGAAAACAAAATTACATAAGTGCATCAATACTCATAATTACTGACATTCGCGAAATAATTATACGTTTAAATCCATTAAAATTATTGCATGTGATAACACGTGATAACAATACATGTAATAACGTCGCATATTTATTACATATATGTATAAAGTTGATAATTAATTGAAATTATAATGAATAATTGTGGATGAAATTGTTGGACATTGAGTGTTTTTATGCATCGCTCAACAATAAAAAGTTTTATATTATGCAAACACGAAAAAAAAAAATAGTTTTATTATTATATATGCACTTAATTATTCTTTGTAATGATAACGAGTATACAAGAGATCTTCCAATTTTTCAATTTTATATAACGATAACAATTAAATATTGACAAGCATTTCTCTCAATTACACATGCTTTTATTGATTATTAATGATGAATTATTAAAGAGTTTGAAATAACCAAAGCTTTTTAAATTGCATTAATAATTTAATACAAATACGAATAATTAATCCGCAATCATTCGAGTGATATTAAATTCAAAAACTCCCTATCACACTTCCAACAAGATAAAGTCGAAGAACTTTCATTCTTGCTTCTCGAACATATCTTTCCCGAATTATTATTCTTAAACGATCGATCCTTCGTCACATTCGATCGCTGAAACCGCGGACTATGATCGTGTACGCGACCAGTAATTCACCTCGCGTTCGGCTTCTTTTTCTATGCATCGACGTGCATGTGTAGAGAAGACAGGTTCCGTGCTAGTCCACAGAGAGAAGCGCAACACCGCAAAGCCGCTCCTATATCACCTCGTGGTTTTGGTTAGATCGTAGAGAATAGCGGTAGAGAGAAAAAGAGAGAGAGAGAATAAGATAAAAGAGAGAGAAACTCGTATGATGCGCGTGAGCGGATGCTGCAGCAACAAATGGTGATAAGAGCGCCAGCTGAAAAGACTGCACTGATGAACTATTCTTGAAATGGATTAATAGAACGCCACACAAAATTGAAAAACTATTTGTGCTGTCCGTCAAACTGCTCGTGTACTATTTTTCTATGTGTGTGTTTATAATTTCTACAAATTTCGTTCTTAATTCATAAATAAAATACTTGTATTCTAACTTATATTCTAACATCTCAAAAATGATATAATTATTTTAAATTTAATATTCTCTTCAAAATGGATCAAGCATCGCGAATCACTAGTGTTAAAAGAAAAACTAATAATTTTTTAAATATATTTTATTTTGGATAATAATTAATAAATATGTTTCTTTAATTTAATCTTCATTTGATAATAAAAAATCAAAAAGCGAATAATTCAAAAATATTTTTAATTGATGCATAATAAAAATCAATTTCTCGTTTCTAGTTCAAAAATTAATTTATACCGGACAGAGAAAGAGTTTTTGTGATACAGTGCTGGAAGAACTTCCTTTGTTACAAACGCACAAATATATTTTTATAAACATTCCGGGTTATCGCCAATTACCATAAATTGCGATCGTTAGCGCGAAAGCGAGCTTCTCCTCGCGCTGCTGGTGTGCATCGATTGCTCGACAGTTTCCATTAATCGGATTTGTCCGACATAAAATCTGTTAATACCGGTGGGACCGACGGTAATTAGCAGCCGGTGGCCGGCACTGTAATTTAATAATTGTCGCTAATTTTACATCGTTTACTTGCCGGAGGGAGGAGGGATGTTGTGGGAGGCGACGGCGAGGAGAGCGAGGATAGAGTTCGGGGTTTGCGTTGAACGGGGGGTAGGGGGGAGGGGGAAGGGCTGACTGCTTTTCTCGTAACCACCACGTTGGTTAGTACGCCGATGGTTAGAGAACCGTGACAAATTGCAACGCGGGTATGGCCGATCGAAACGGCCGATTGTAGAGGCGGCCAACGAATTTCGTGAAATTGGAAACTGGAAAATCGAATAAGGGGCGGGAGGAAGGGAGGGGGAGAAGGAGTGAGGGGGGGGGGAGAACTTCGGAATTTCCAGATTGACACGTGCGCGTGCCAAACCACCGTGTATAAATTTGCCGAGCTCATAATTGAATAACGACGTTAAAGTCCGTGCCATCGACAGAGTACCGTATCCTTACTTTATAATTCTGTAGACGCGTTTTTCGATTTTTTTTTTTTTTTATTCGCAGTACATTTTTTTTTTTCCCAATGTAAATGCGTGTTTTATTAAAATTTACTCCTAGTTTTTTATTTTTATGAAATCCAATCCAATAGGTGACATTAAGAGAATCATAAAGAGAAAGTTTTTTTTTCTTGTAAAATTTTATATCTTATTTTAGTTTTTATATAACAATATTGAATTGTTGATAAGAGGCTTCGAAATCTTAATAATAAATCTTTATTTTATTTTTACTCTTGATATGAGACTATCAACAAAAATATAAAATTGTAGAATAATTATATAATTGAGCTTTTAAATTGTTCTCGCAATCACGCATTGAATAAATTATCTTCAATTAATCGCCATTGTTGAATGTTTCCTCCGAGTGTCACAGTAATAAATTTCGAAAATTTTATCTACATCGCTTCCTTATCCATAATGTAGCTTTCCATTATGTGTCAGCGTAATTAGCGTAATTTAATAAAGCTCCGTTCCGTACCGTGACGAATTACTGAAATATCAGTTTATCCGGCAATCGCTGCTTTCGTTGAGGATTTATATGGTCTGGAATTACGTAACGGTCAAGCACCGCAATGACGAGTATCTCGCGGAAATTTTATACTTTTTTTTTTTTTTTTATATATAACGTGTATCCTTCACTTCAAAGCTTGCGGATTTATTACCAACGAATTCCTCTTAAATACATCAATTTGTATCACGTAATTTTTGTAATGCATGTAACAATCTTATGGATGATACACATACACACAGATATTTTAATTTAGTAATTTCTAATTGTACTAAATTAAAGCAATCTATCTTGTATGGTTTTAATTCGCTTTGCCATCAAATTTCTATTTGACTGTGTCCGTTTTTTTTTTCTTTCTTTTTTAATTAACTCGCTACATATTTATGCGTTCTAAATTTCAACATGTTTAAATTTACGTGTCCAGTTTTCAATCTGGCAACTCTAATTAATTATAGAATGTTATTTATTTTATTTTATTTTTTGTACTTTTTATTAATAATTACGCGAAATAAAAGTTACGAATAACAATTAAAACTGAATTTGTATTAAATATATATATATATATGTATATATAATTTTATATATACATTTATATATATGCATATATATATGTATATATCCGATTTTTTAAATGCCATTCATCGAAATGATCATCGCACTAGTGATAATCGCATTTGCAAGGTGTCGCTCATCGATAACGTTTATCAATAAATTATTACGGTGCTTATCGGCACTGCAATGATTTGTGAATTACAATTTGTCGAACGTGCGATCGTGCATGATTAACGAAAAATCCATTATTGCGATTTGGATAATAATGTACGACGAACAAACGTAAAGTAATATCATCGATGAATTTTATAAATTGTGTGGTTAATCAACGCCGCACAGCAGATTAAGCAGATCAATTACGAGACATTTCATAAACCTACGGACATCGATATTAAGAGAAGTGATTATTTTAATTCACACATAATTGTTTTAAATTTCTTTTTCACCAATTATATTACACTTGTTAATTAAGAACTACGATTTATCTATTTATTCATGTTAAATATTTACTAACCACACACATTGAATAAAATTTTTAATAAAATATTAAATTCTAACATCTCTCTCTTCTGTAACACATCACTCAATAAGTCTCCGGTCAAACTAAGAAAAACAAATTTGTTTTTTTAGTAATCACGTGGATCTGTCAACAATGTTGCCGTATATGTGTCAGACCGGGGACTTATTGAGTGATGTGTTATATCTGCGTACATATACACTAGAAATATGCGGCAATACAGAAAAGTCGCAATAAATGTTACATATCAGTTATTAACATATATTATAGAGGACACACGTGATACGCTGAATTACACTTTGTTTAATAGATGTGATTATCAGTAGCTGATTTTAATACATTTATCATATCACGCGTATGAGTCGGATCTACGAATTTATCCCCCAACAACCCCATTCCCTCCCCCTCGCCGATAGGATAATATCGCATCGCGTTATTATCTCTAATCCGCTTCAGGATCGTTTTATCGAAATCACACAATGGTGAATTTTGTAAGCGGGTCGGCGGGGTATTGAATCAAAATTGTAATTTCCAATAACACTTTGCACGCGATCGGGCAATGCTGCAGGGATGATCCTATACTAAGCTCGGTAATGCGGCCTGAAACTCGATTCCCGAGGTTATTGATGTCGAAACTGCCGCTTAGGATTTTAAACTTTCGCATCAATCTCGCGATCTTTGCCGTTATATCGGAATAATGTTAGAATATCTCGAGATTTGTGCGAGATCCCTTACGAAATCGAGTTGATTTTTGTGAAAGGGTCAAGGTATTACGAAGCGTTTTTCTCTTCACCGTGGGAGAATCTGTACCAATGGCTAATGAGATTTTTGGTTTACGTGAAGATAACGGATTAAGCCGTAACTTTGTCTCTGGAGTTTCTCAGAACTCCACGAAGTTTCGCTGTCGCGTGACTCGAGGAACAGTCATTAATGAAGTTAAACAAAGCGAAGACAAAAATTTACTTAGAAACCCATTTAACCTTAATATCCCTTGGCTTCTCTCGCGTAAGCTAGTATTACAAGTATACAATCGTGAGTTGGAGGAATAATTAATAAAAATACACCTTCTTTATCGCGTGGTATATTTAAATTAAAATATATTTTAAATTAAATATTTTAAATTAAAATATATTTTTTATAAATATATATATATATAAAAACGCGCACGCGATGCAATCTATTTCCAAGAAAAAATTTTATATTGAGAGTCCTAGTTTTCGACTTTTGTCAAACGAAAGAAAAGAGAAACTTTAAAGAGATGCAGTTTCCAGCCACAAGCAGAATTAAATCATAAATAACGTGTCAGATTTTTCCGACACACACGATATTCAACCCGTTCTTCTCTCGCGAAAGGCGCTCGCAATGTATTTATCGCGCTCGTTTATCACTGTCCCTCGCGTATTTCCACAATGAGAGTCATCGACGACGGAGAGGAGCGTTCTCGCTCGCGCGATATAGGAATGCGCCGCATCCGAGGGGGGGATCGTTGCTATTTTTTTTTTTTATCGCCGGACGAACGTTTAACAACACAATACGTCCTCGTATCTTGCGCTGGACGTCTGTATCCGCTGGTCGATAAAACGAAAAAAAAAAAAATAAAAAAAAATAAAAAAAAAAAAACGCCGTCGCGTGGTGAACCGCCAGTTGCAATTCCGATTCCGCCGGCAGCTTTAAAGTCAAGTTGCAGCTGTTGCATCGGCAACGACGGCGAGCGCGTCCACGAGCCAATGAAACGAAGAGAGAGAGAGAGAGAGAGATAGAAATAGATAGATAGAGAGAGAGAAAGAGAGAGAGAGAGAGCTAAATTCCACGCAGTCCATAAATTTTTGCTTCGTTAGAGAATAGCTCCGGTTTCCTCGATACATGTATACATATACATGTATCGACGAAGCATATTTCACACGACACTATGTGCTGCGACGCGCAAGTATATAGGTATAGGCGTGGAAAGAGTTATTTGCAGGAAACAATGTTGATATGGAAATGTCAAAGTTCCATCGCGGTCCATCGCATTGCTCGCGCGATGCTATTTCGCCGCAATAACGATTTTCCGATCGGTTTCCCATTTAATGAATGCAATTCGTTATTGATACAGCGCGATAACGTGTTAATCCTAATGCAAGTTTATTAACGAAATTTTGCATAGAGAAAAATGTGTTATTGGATATTTTAAAGAGAGACAAAGAGAGAAGAATATTTATAATTATATAATTATATAGTGATAGATTATTATCTTAGCATTTTTATTTAAATGAGATAGATGTTTAGTAAATAAAATATATATTTATCTTCATTTAATAAATATTATTTGTACTATTATTAGGCGTGTAATGTAATTGTAATGAAAGAATGTTTCTTTTTTATATTCATTAATTCCGATTATGAAAAATTTAGCAATATCTTCTTTAGCATCTTATTTAGCAATAATTTCTTTGCATATTATATCTTCTTCTTCTTTATTTATAATTTACCTTTATGTTTCGTATTCCTTTGAAATAGCATCCGTCTTTTTTTCTAGCTAAAAGCAAATGATTTTACTTATACATTACTGTGCGATTAAAATTCTCTTTTGTGTGTACGCTGATAAGTAATATTATATTATAAATAAATAAAGTTTTTCCTCGTATCAATTTTACATCATCGCGATTGTTTTTGCTTCAATTGTATTTAACTTTTTTCATTTTTTAATTAATTTTTCTTTGGCTAGAAATCGACGATTTGACATGTTTGTTTCATCTGCTCAATTCGAATTCTCGCGATTACCGTTTATCCCATTATTGATTTTATATAAATCGTACAACCGCGCTTGGTAACCTCCTCGCCTTACTCTCATGCTACTTCGGGAACGAGGTCAAAAGTATTCCGCACAAATTCGCAGGTATCCGCTTGTGTACTGACACGATATTTTTCCAAACTACAGCGACGTACATAGCCTCGGTCCAGCGAAAGTTTATCCTAACAATAAGTACAAGCGGCGTGACTTCTCTCTAACTCCTCTCGCGAAAACGCCAGAAAATGCCTGCGAACGAAAACGCGACCGTTGTGAAAATAAATTTCTACGGTCGGGAAAAGACTTACGACGTGTCACCAGTTATAAATTCTTGCGTTTTCACCGGTAGTTTAAAACAGACGAGGAGAAAGGTAACTTCTTACCTTCCCTCCTCCCGCCTTCCCCCGATATTGTGCGAGTGAACTAGATTCTATCTTTTATAAGAATCAATCATTTATTTTCCGTCCGCAATGATTTTCTGTTTGCTGAAAAATAATATTTCCACAGTAACAGAGATACTATATTAAGACTTCTCGTCGATATTATTCTACATTTCATTTTCTTCTTTGTGAAGAAGGGAGTATTATATATTTAAATCATTCAACATTCGCTTTTTTTCACCTCGTCCTTCTCTTTTATAAATGTTATCGTTATCTTATTACAACCGGAGAGGCGCGTGTTCATCTTTCTTCTGTCCACGTAAATCCCTGTACTGGTAATAACTTGCACGTGATGCATACGGAATATTACACATTTGTATACATTCTCACGACAGCGCGAGCAGAAAAATAATCACGGCTCTCTTCATGCGGTGGAGCGAAAACACGTAGCCGGCACTTTCGAAGGTACACCCTTGATGTTTGCTCCGTCGATTGCGTGCTCGGAATTTTCGTCGGATACAGCAATGTATTCCGCCATTTTTCCCTAACCGAAATCCAATTTCCAACTCCTTGAGACGAAAGGGCAAAAGTTGTAATCATATTTTTTTTTACAATAACGCGCGTACATATATACTGGCAAGATAATTAACACATCACTCGATAAGTCTCCGGTCTAACGAAGAAAAACAAATTTTTTTTTTAGAAATCACGTGGGTCTGTCAACAATGTTGCCATATATGTGTCAGACCGGGGACTTATTGAGTGATGTGTTATCTATAATATTTCACAAAGTTTGTAATTAAATCTAGATAATAAATACTATTCTTTACAAACATCGCTTTTACAAAGCTTTTACAAAGATAGGGCACTGCTATAACTTTGATAAGAACGCGTCGTAAAATCGAGAAATATACTATCGAATGAAACGATATCGGGAAATTCGCGCGAGATCGAGAGATTTTGGATGCAGCATACACTCTCACGTATACACACATACAAATATACACACATAGCCCACACGCGTCGCCTTTATCGAGGCGGTTCCTTATCGCGAAGTTTGGGGCGTTGACGTTGATACGGCGGCGCGGGGGGGAGGGGGGGGGTGGAACGGTCCCCCGTGCCCCGTGAGGCAGGCAAACGGCCCCCTACTGCTTCGGCTTAATCTGTTTAATCTGCCTAATCCGCTCCATGCCGATTTTACTCGCCGCTGCGAGTCTAGCCCTTTATCTGCAGCACTCGACGATAATAATTCATGCGTTACCAGCCCCTAGAGCACGATCACGTGTCTCCCCCGTGGCAAGATTTGAATATATCTAATCCGCAATTCGGATGGTATTTTTTAACTAGACAAATTAGCATATATGTATTCGAAGAGAGCATCCACTGATTGAGTTTATTCGCGAATTAATTGCAAAGAGTTGAAAAATATTCGAAAGTCTAACACATCACTCAATAAGTCCCCGGTCTGACACATATATGGCAACATTGTTGACAGACCCATGTGATTTCTAAAAAAAAATTTGTTTTTCTTAGTTAGACCGGAGACTTATTGAGTGATGTGTTATGTTTGGGCAAGAAATCTGAAATCGACGATAATATGTCGAAAAATTGTACCTTTGATATGCAAATATATGTGTATATAAATACATTCCCTAACAATTTATAATAACATTTAAATTAATTTAGGACGCTGCACTATTTTCGGGTCGATTTAGCTAATTCGTTTCACAATTTGACGCACCGCAACTGTAGACCTCAATTTATCCATATCCGTACATAGTAATTCATACTCTAGCATGTCCGCGCGCAAACCTCAAGAGGAGAACTAATTATCCCCGCGTGGATAACCGTATTCGAGAATAATTAACAACTAGCGCGCGCATTAGCCATCCGTGTAAAATTGCGCTCGTGTCAACATTAACAATTGATAATCGACCAGAATAAATATTAGCCATCTGCAAACGTTGGCCAGTTTCCGTCCGCAGATACCTTGTGTTTAAGAAGTAAATATTATCTATAATGGCAACGTCACCTCGATAATTCGCTAAGAAGTATCATTAGATAATTTAATTTTCTTACCCCTAACATATATAAAGTCTTTTACAGAGCTCTTAATACGTTGAGCTATTAACTAATTAAAATATTTTTAAATTAAGTAACAATCGATAAACATAAAACATAATTAAATCTATAATTATTAATAATATAAAAACTACTCGCGAATATTATGTCACTTGAAAATTGTATATAACCCTCTTATTAATTTTTTTTTTTTTTTTTGATCGATGATCGATAAATAAAAAAAATAATTAAAATCGTTATATATTGTTATCCTTTAATTAAATTTTCTTTTTCCACCTTCATAATTTCTTACTCTCTATTTGAGAATTAGACACATCTTAGCCTCTTGCACAGATGCCGGCATCCACGTCGCATTTTCCGTCGCAAATTTAATTTCGCGAACATGCTATCCATAATGAACAATATTTTTATTGCAGATGACAGTTTTATTTGTTTTGAAAGAATTTATAACGAGTTTATTCTTCTCCCTTCTCCTCGTCGATTACCAATTGAATTATTAAGTTTTATTACATTATCATTATCGATCTTTCTCTACGCGAAATAAATATATTACTAAAATAAGTATATATTTAGAGAATTAATTACCAAGCTGCCACACATACTTCAAGCGTGTTTCGCAACAATTCATAGTTTTACTCGTCAATTTTAATTTCTCTGCTTAACTCGTGCCATCGTTCAAAGCTCTCAAGCAATCAAGTGGCGTAAACAAACGTCCTTGATTTTGCAAAACCGGACACTTTGGGGCGATAATGGGCGCGTTGTTGTACGAAATGGGCATTACATTAGGCGGTCTGATTTTCACTTTAATGGAGTTCCGGAAGCGTGAAGTTTAATGGAAACAGTGGGGTTGCGAGCGCAGTTGCGAGCAACTCTCTTTCCCGATGGGGCTGAAACTGGCTCTTGATAGCTACTCGTGAAAACGCTCTTCGCGTAGAAATAAATCGATGCATATATCACGATTATATAAATTTATTTCGGGCGCGTGAAGTGAAATAAAATGTACACCAAATAATGTTTTTTTTTTTTTTTTTTTTTTGGGGGGGGGGAAGAAAGAATGATTTTTCGAAGAAAATATAAAAATTAATTCTCAAAAAATGTTACGACGTTATTCAATGTCTCCAATGAATTTGAAAACGCGCAAAAATGACAGGAATGTTAATATATAGGAGCAAAACCAACACAAAATAAATTAAAAGTAATGTATGTAACTAAGACAGAAAAATCTGTCAGAAACATTAGTAAGTATAAATGACGTAATCATAAACTGGGTAAAGTCAAAGCAGGAGAGAAAGAGAGAACGAGCCGTGAGAACCGGATATCAGATTAGCGACAAAAGTTTGGTAATTAAGTGGTAAGTGAGAGCAAGAGAGAGGGGAATTTAGTAGGCGGACCATCCCTTTGCTCTAAACGGAAGCAGAGAGTGACACGAGTCAAAGAGAGGTCGGAAGCAAAGCGGATGACGAGGAGCCGGAGTACGAGAAAGAGAGAGATAGTACAAGACTGTAGGCAAAGATAATTAACGAGTTAATACGAGTCATTGCCTCTCAAATTCTATCCCCGCAAGTGTCACGCTGCGGTTAGAGAAAAAAAAATCTCGAGAGAGATTGCATCTCGTCTGAATTTTCGATGAATTTAAGTATTCGGGACGGAACGAGCGTAATCTTCACGATGTCGCGATTAAAATATTTATAAGGCTTTATTAATTATGAACCCTTAACGTGTGCGCTTGTGTAAATTTGTGTGGGGTTTGAAATCTTTATTAAAGTATTGATCACTCATTCATTAGAAAAGAATTAAAAACTTATATTCTTACTATTATTAACTTCACTTTTAAAATACTTATACTTTATATTTAAAATACATTCAGATTTTGTTAAAGTTTTATGTTTGAAATAATTTTTGCCGTAATGTTAATATTTAACTCTCGAAAAAAAAAAAAAAAAAAAAAAAAAAAACTGGGTTACAGATATCAGTTTGGCAATAGTGAAAGATACTTCGCGAAGATAGCTTTCGATGTTTGCAGGAACGCAAGGTGGAGGAGTCTGTTCGTGTAGCTTCGGAAAACAAATATTTACGTTGAGTCAAGCCACCCCTCCTTCTTGCGCGTCAGAAACGTATTTAATGCCAGCAATAAGAAAAGGGGTGCGGGATGACAAGAGCAAAATAGCTGAGTGATCTTGTTGCAAAAAAAGTTCATCCATCACGAAATATGGAGAAAAAGTCACGTCGATATTATCTTTTTGAACAAACATTCAAAATATTTTTAATCAATTTGTTTCACTTTTATAAAGATCAGCGGAAGTGTATAATTTCGATATTATATCGTACTTTGCGTTTCGAAAATTGGTGCAGTGAAGCAATATCCGATCTCGCATTATCGGCCTATATTATCGGGTCATCTCGTATAAGAAGAATTATTAGATTGTTTAAACAGTGAATTGCATTTAATCAATTTTGTACTGAAACTGATATTGTCAGCGCATTTATTATACGCAGCAATATCAATATATCGGGAAAATAAATTAATAGCTATTATCGAAGCCCGATGTTCTTTTAATGGGCTACTGCGTTATACATGGGTATTTTATCAAACGACAAAAGGGCTCTTTTGAAATCAAAGCATTAAATGCATAAACGAACGAAATAATATTAAGCTATTAAAAAAACGTATATAATTTTTATATATTCCTAATTTTGAAAAAAGAAAATACAAAAAGCTTTAAAAAAATAATTGATATAAAAATTAATTTATCTTATTAATTTTTCATGGCTTTACGCCAAGAGGAAAAATTTTTATTTTATATCACGTCGAGAGATAATTACATATCGGTTTATGCGAGAATTTTATTTAAAAATCGATAACATATAAATAATTATCTCGCGATAAGTCAATTAATAACGGAGAATAAAACATCGTACGAGTAGTAGTATGAGAGTGTGAGTTTACGTACCTTGGTAAATGTGAGAGTAGCTATCGGCGGTAGACGAGGTAGATTCGGATAATAGAAGCTTCCCGCGGGATGTGGCGGATATCGGGATGTGATCCTGTAAGCGATTCCTTGGGGCTGCGTCGGCCAGTTGGCAGCCGTGAATGTGAAGCCGTTATCCGTGCCTCCATCCAGCGGGTCGAGCTGTTGAAAAAGGAACAGCGAGAGAGTGGTTTAAACGGGGACGTGCATTCTCCAAGCATTCGCGGATTTTAGAGAAATGACAGAGCGCGCCACGCGACTCGCGAAGATAAATGCATAAATTATATAAAATATTTCGCGGCCGCGATACACGATTATTGTCCGACTTTCCGAGAGGCTGATTCAAACGCGATTTACATGGTATCTATGTGTGTAAGCATTTCGTAACGTCGCGTATGTATCGATTAAAGCGCTTGATACGTTGTACAGATAAAGATAGTTCAATTATATTGAACGTAATATTGATTATGTGATGCAGAAATAATTTTGGTCCCTTTCATATTATCTCTCGATATTTTGAGAATCGAGCTAAATTTCGATTTTGTGTCGGCATCAAATATTGATTGATTTTTGAGAAAATGCATTTCAATATCCTTTCTCACGCGAGAATCAATTCTCGACCATATTGACACATTTCGTGCGCATTAATTTGGCATCGCTCGACGTAATTACCTCAACGGTAACGGTATCGACCCAATTGCCCTCGACGCACAATTGGAAGGAATCCACGCCAACGAACCAATCGGGACTGGGATTGATGCGCGCCATAATGCTAATTAGAGTGTGATTGCCATCCAAGAAGGCTCGAGTAACGCTCGTGCCTTCGCCCTGAGGTATCGGAGGGCCCGCGAACGAGTGCAGGCTGTTGGGCGAATCCCCGTCCGTGTCCAATCCATCAGCTCTTCCAGTTTCCACGTACAACCTGGCGCCCGTAGACAGTCTCTCGCCTAATCTGTACAGAGTGTAAGTCGAGTCGTGCGTCCGACCTGCAAAATAATATATAATTGTCTTGATTATATGATTCAAATTTTTCGAATTTCTGTAATAAATCATTAAAAGATTAGAAAAAGAAGATCCTCTCTCGGATCGATGCGATGCATTAGACATATTTTCGCATGAATATTTCATTCGCCCGAAGTAGCGCTTGTTTCTCACGTTACGAAACACGACGATTACAGTGTAAGCGTCGGTATAATCCTTATCCAAGCGGCGGCGAGACAACGACCGCGCCGCGATGCAAATGCATTTAACGATCAATTACTCTTGCCAAGCAGCCCGAAGCCGGGAAAACCGTTTCGTCGTCCCGCTTTAGTTGCGGGGCGCGCTAAATAGCGCGCGTTTAAGACGCTTCGTTAACGGCGACTCGCTCCTTTTGTAGTCGCGAGCGGCCGCGGACGACGAAAGCCGCTCTCGAGATAGCCGAATTAATGCCGAGAGAGAGAGAGAGAGAGAGAGAGAAAGAGTACTGAATTTATAGTCAATTAATGTAACCCCCCGCTCGAGACTCGTTGTCCGCCACTCCGGAAGTAATGCACCACCCTTACAGATAAAATCTTACACACACGTACACACGTACACTGACACCTCACGCGACACAACACTATTACGCTCGCATGCATACTAACGCAATCCTGAAAAATCCCTCGGACGATCTTCTTTGACGCTTTTCACCCCGGGTCTCGTCGGTTTCACCCCGGACCCGGCATTCATCATCACGCACGATTTAACGATCGATCGACGGCGAATAAACCACGACGACCCGGACGCCTCTGAAAAACTAACGTCGCTCCAGACGAGGGGGATTTTGCGAGCCGGTATTGTGCGCTACACGCGCAGCTTTTGCTGCACCATCCTTTTCTCCTTCGAGTCCTTTTTACCAAGGTTTCGCGTAATTTTAAAACCAGAGGGTCGACAAAACATCCGGCGCAATTAAACGCCACGCATCGCGCGACTCTCGGACAATTTTTGCAGTCGTATATTTCGAATTACGATAAACGCTACGATAAAATTCGATGGGAAACAATTGTTTTAATTAATTAATTCCCATTTGCAAAATTTCATATATTTTAGAAAGGAAAAAAAATTCCAAGCTTGCAACGAATAATAATTAATATAATATTAATTGTTTTATCTACTAAAAGACGTTGTAAATTGATCAGCTGTTTTTAATGCGTCGAATTAATCACCAAAACGAGTTACGCGCTGCGGTTTCTCATACCATTCCCGTGAACAAACCCGAAACGTAGCTTTCAAAGGGATCGAAATAGTTTTCGTGCCGCAACAGTCCTGCCGAGCTCGAAGGATACGTAATTAGTTAGGAAAATTAGTGGAAACCGCGAGGAATATGGACTGCGTGCGTTGGCAGATTTTACGCAGAAAGTCCGAAACAGGCTGTTCCGTTGCAGTTTCGACTGCACCGTGTCGACCGCAGCTTCGTCACTTTGTCGTAAGACAATCAAAGACTGTAAAATCCGATAAGAGAACATATTCGAGTATTGTTATTTTTTTAATATTATCAATTTTATTAAATAAAAATAATCTGTACATTTCTCGAGAGAGCAAAAAAAAGAGAGATAATTTTCAGTGATAAAATTTTTACAAATTGCAAAATAATATATTTTCTCCATTTTTATTTTTATTTTGCTTATAATATGTGATTCGATTTTTTCTACATGACAATATTATGTTCTCTAAATGAGAGCGAAATGTTTCTTCTTTGATGCGTCATTAATTAATATACTTTTTGTTTTCAGTTAAATCTCAGTAAATTATAATCCGACTTTGCGTGCAAGGCGCTTTCGAGCTAATCCAACGGGACACGGTCAAAATATTAGTCATTTCCTTCAGAAAAATAAGCTGAAAAAGCTATTAGGATCAGCTCGTGGCTTAAATTTGCCTCTTTAATTAGATTAATTAGTATCGACCCGTCTCTCACAGTCGCTCCAATCTGATCCCTGTCTGTCTTGCGGCGCCTTCCCTTCCTTCCATCCATCTTGCCCTCGTGCTCGCCTCGGGCAGACCGAATTTATGAATGAATATTATCCCGTCCCTTTGAAGCTCTCTCTAACCTGTCTCTAACCGGCCGGTAATTTCATCAAGACTTAAATAGACGTTGATTCCATCCCGCAAATTACATTCGCAAACAGTGGCGTTTTATTAATTCCGCTCGTTACCGGCAGCGAAGTCGCCTCTTTTCAGTCTCGTGCTTCGTTCTTTGCGCGAACTTGTATTAATGATCGCTATTCAGGAAAATCTTCGGAGACACGTCTGTTTTATATTCCGCGAATCGCGGAGGTGAAAAATAAGAGCTCGCGGAAAGAAATCAAAATAAAATGAACACAAATAAATCTAAGATATAAAACTCCTCCCCCGTTTCTTGTTCAACTAGATTTAAAGAAAAATATCAAGTCGACGCGTCTTTATCTCAAATTTATCTATTTTTTTGTTACGAAAAATAAAAATTGAAATCAAATCGATGATTCAAATTAATAAACTGCATTAATAAATTGCAAAGTTTAATCCAATTGTTCAATATTGTTGGAAGATACTTGATATACATCACTCAATAAGTCTCCGGTCTGACATATCATGGCAACATTGTTGACAGACCCACGTGATTTCTAAAAAAAAATTTGTTTTTCTTAGACCGGAGACTTATTGAGTGA
>JBCAUJ010000113.1:8931648-8946444 GCA_038406275.1 Cataglyphis albicans | reverse complement strand
CAAATTGCTTTTTGGGTTGAGCTGCGTAATCAAGATATTTAATAAAAAATTATGACAATAATATCCGTCGTATACTATAGCTGGAGGAATATTATTTTCAATTTTATTTCAAAGAACAAATGAAGGAGAGATTTAAGATTGCATACAATATTTTTAGCCTTTAACATGTACAAATATATGAAAAATGTAATAAAATCATATTTATTATTTTCCCATTGCTACAGATTACAACATAACTTGCGATATCGATCCTGAATATATATCCAAATGGGCTCCAAGAGATTCTGTTATCGTCATCAATTAAGATAGGGTAAACTGCAATTGCGAGGTCTTACACCGAGGTAGTCGCTATCGCGCACGTCAGCGATCGAAGTTAACGTCGAACCCGGCGCAGTCTAAGTAATTGAAATTAATTATCGATGTTCCGGAATCCGTACACGTTGCGTCATTTTGCCGTGTCTCTTGGAACTACTCTTCGATCGATCTCTCGATCGAGAGCGAATTACATTGGATAAATATTTTGTAGCCAACACCTGGCAGCGTGGATCGATAATTTAATCGTCGATTATTTTTGCTGCGGCATTAATGCTCATTGGTCATTCATCAATCGATAGATTCAGATCATCGCGCGCGCGGTAATCCATTAAAGAGTTTTAATTTGCCGTTAATGATACTCGTATGTATAAATCAGGCTGAAATGAATTGCGTATCTCGTGCTCCAACGGAAAATGTCACGCGTTATAATGATAATGATAATGGAAATCGTCCGGTATGTCGAACACAATTCATTGTTTCCGCCGTTGTATGCGAACTTCCCATTGTGGAAAATTCGTCGGTGCGCGAAAAAGAAAAAAAAAAAGAAAAAAAAAAAAAAAACACGATTTATTTCTCGTCAAATTTTGTTGTGGAAACATCGTAATCCTTGATGCAAAATGGCTTGAAATATTTTTGATATTTCGCTTTCTATATTAATATATGACTCAATATATTTTGCACCGCGCGCGGTTAAGAGAATTAAATTAGTTCCGCGAGGGAAAGAGAAAAAAAGAGAGAAATATTTTCCAGAATTTGATTTGCGGTGCGTATGACTAGCGGGGTTTATTTTCGCAATAGTAACGTGAACGTATATTGAACTGTCAGTTAAATGTTAATGCGTGTTGTGTTAATAATGTAAATTAATTCAATAATAATTTGACAATAATTTAGTATGCTTCCTGCAGATCATATTACCAATGATACAAGAATTTTGTTCAAGAGAGAGAAAGAGAGAATTAATTTGGAATTTTTGCAAAAATCCGCCGGATGTGTTTCAATATTGCGTCGCGATTTGTTGCTCTCGATCAATCTATAACGTCAAATGCGCGATTTCTTGTTGGAAATCAATCATTAATCGCCGTCGAATCTATTCGCGTGTAGTAGATCGCGTCGAACACGGTCGCATAAATCAAGCGAAACGGGGCACTTTTTACGTCACTAGCGGCTGGACGGAAAATAACGGCGTACACGCATCGATTAAAACAATATGGGAGAAAAAAAGATTATTTACGACAGTCAATAGCGACCATTAATATAGCAATTCTTTGTCTTTTTTCATAAAAAAAGATGTCGTTCTTTAATAAAAAGTGTACAGATTGCAGGAATATTTATCGATAAAAAAAAATTAATAACAGAAAAATATTCTTTTGCGAAGAGTTACATTGTCATACTTATAATTAAATTTTTATACAAGCAGTTGTGTAATATACACAGCATCATAACACAGTATAATATATCTCTCTCATACATTAAAATATAATTTTACGAAGAAACAAAAAATTTTTAAAGAAAGAGAGAGCCGAGGCTCTTGCTTTTGACAAGACTGAAAATAATATACACTTTATGTTAACGCAAAAGTCTAGAAATGTAGTAAAAAAAAAAAAATAAATAAAATAAAAATAAAAATAAAAATTAAAAAAACGCGTTTCTATGCGAGTGTGGATTCTCTTGCACGACCTGCTTAATCTGCCCTCTGTGATGAAGAAGACATCCTTTTCTCTGCACTGCATCGCGCGCGAGCGTGCGCGTTTTTATCTCGCAAGAGACACGGTAAAAGGAGAACAATTTCGCGTCTTCGTGTTAAAGCGCGAATGCAATAATCTACCTTCCGCCGTTGCGTCCTACACAAGGTACGTGAACGGCGAGTCCGCGAGCAATGAAAGAGAGGTGGTGTTCGCGCTCGTGACAACGGGCTAATGTGCGAGAAAATGCGGAACAAAAGCGCAAAAGTTGAAAACGTGACGGCTTTTCACGTAGTCAGAGTCCGAGTTCAGAGTCGCTGCAGACTAGGCTACTCAATCTGCGAACGCGACGCCAAGAGACTTTAAACGCTTCGCATTGTTTTAAGTAAGATCCTTGGCAGCATATGATACGGCAGTATAATTCAATTATACGATCATGACACGCGTGGCTATTTTTAAATTCGATATTATTTTATTTATTTCTTATTTAAAATTATAAATCCTATATATCAAAATATTGATTAAATATGTATCTTAAAATTTTTATGTATAAATAGATAATATTTACACATTTCCGTCAATTTAATATGATCATTGTTATGAAACCACATATATTTTTGAAATTTTATATTTTATATTGAGGGATAGGATATTAATATTTTATGTAGAATTTTTTGAGAAATAAATATAAAGGGTTTTCGGGAGGCATAAAAAAGACTTGGGAAGGCTGTAGTATTATTCTGAATAAGAGTTCATATAAACATGTATTCAATTGTCAATAGATGCGGAGATAAAGCTGTTTGAATTGGCGGGTAAAACCATTATATATAAGAGGTATAAATGATATGTTGTTTGTATTATTGTATTGACAATTGAATTATACAAAACACAAATAATTTATAAACAATCTACAGTTTACTAATTGTTTGAAAATCCACTAAATTCAATACATTTTGCAACTCTTGTGATAATATGTGTTACAAATTATTTGTCATTTATTTGTGTCTTGTATCATTCAAATAATCAATAAATACAAACAATAACAAGTCGTTTAATCGTTCTTTAATATGTCTCATAATGGCTTTGTGTCAATTTCAAACGACTATATCTTCGCATCTCTTGACAGTTGGAGGGCTTGACAGTTGTTTATATAAATTTTTTTAATCAGAATAATTGATACAATTTTTCAAAATATTTATTTTTCTTCTTGAAACACCCTTTATAGCGTAGAACGAAAGTCTCACGAGTATGCCTCGGACCGATTACAAACTTGCAGTGGAGCGAACGTACGAAACGACCGTGGAAATCTCCGCTTCCACAAGCCCCGTTTCACCCACCAAAGTTCAAATGACGGGAATGAGTTTAAAGCGTTTCCTCCGCGAGTACAGCGTGGGGCTCGGCTACGCCGATGCTCAACGATTCGAGAGAGGACGAGAATGAGAAGGACGAGAGGACGGTTAAAGAGTCCTGGCGTCAGGCAGGTGCGAGAGAAAACGAGGGCGAGCGGAAGTGGTCGCGAGAAAAAGATGAGAAGACGGTGGGAAGACGGGCGAGGAAATAAGACAGAAGGAAGGAAATCAGAGATATAGATGGGGCGGGAAAATGGAACGAGGGGGTGGTTGCGCACTCCCACGGAAACGTTACCCACTTATGCACGGCACATTTAACTCCATTCCCCGTTACAGTGCAAAGGAGCTCGGAACCTAGCCAGCTCTATGAGCGACGTATGCACGCGAGAAAACGTAGTTTGCCAGCCGGCCACGCGAAAACCCTAGTCGGTAACATAATCGCTTGTTTTAACACCTCCGGCTTCTGCACGAGACAGCGACATATGCGGGTTTTCATAAAGATATACGGCGAAAAGATGCCGGCGACATTTTCTCCGTTTAAAAAATAACTTATGTTTCTTTCGTGAAAAAATCGAGTTTTAAGTACACGTAACACGTGCAGTTTTTTATTCAAACGCGAGGTAGTGAAGTTTTCCCGAGAGAAAGAGAGAGAGAGAGAGAGCGAGGTACATGTCACGTGTCCGTATTTTTCTATGATCGCCGCCGCGCGTGACGGATGAATCAGATGTCATCCGACGCGAAGCGACAAATGGTAAATTTCTCGCGATCGGTCATCCGATATTCATGAGGCACGGGGCACACGCGTATCAATGCGCTCACATACACCATGTTCGTATATATGGATTCGCGTTCACATACACAACGACACACGTGGCGGAGTCGCGCGCCACGTGGGAATAGGAGTTATTCGCGGGAGAGGGAGAGAGAGAGAGAGAGAGAGAGAGAGAGAGAGAGAGAGAGAGAGAGAGAGAGAGCGTGAATATAAATGAACCCGCGTGCACGCGCGGGCGGTATAATATCGTGTGCCGGCTGTAATTTCCAATGTACCTAACTAAGTTACGTACATGCACGCGAATGGTGCGGTGCGTGCAACCAGAAGAGAGATTCCGAACGTGCGCCCGCGGCATCACGCATTGTTCCTCCGTGGATTCAGCTGGAAAGCCATCGTCCGTTCGAATCGAAATCGATATTCTGAGCAGAGTTCAATTTTTAACGCCGCGAATATGGAACGACGCTTATATTTTTCTTTCTTTTTTTTTTACGCTTTAACGATTGCTAGAATAAGCAGATACAGTAAAAATGTTTATAATTGGAATTAATTGGCACAGTTGTTCTTTTTTCCTGCACGGTTAGACAATTCGAAATTGAATCTGACATATATGTACCGAGTGATTTATTTTTGCGTTCATACGAAATATAACATAAAATTGCACGCGGTTTTTTTATATTATTTGTGTATCATTTATATCATTTATCTTGTCTAAAAAAGGATTTTTGAAAAGTAACATTTTGAATTCGTAGAATATTAATTTCATTATTTGCGATATCATATTTTACTCCATATATTTAATACACCACATGTTCTCGGAATAAAATTAAAAAAGAAAAAAAAATCCCAAATTCTTAATACTAATTCGAAGGATACGTCGCTAAATTAGCGAGCGCTCGTGCATGGTTCGTTTGTATCGTCGAGGGAAGAAACTCGATGGCACTCTCTCATCTACGAGGATCCTTCAGAGCGTGACTCAGTTTAGAAGTCGCGAGGACTTCGTTAGTGCGGCTTTTCAAGCTAAAAGTCAAACATCAAGCAACCGGTGTGAGAGGATTAGGACGCTCTGTTACTTCGCCTCTTCATATAGATAAAGGCATATCTTGGCTGATGAACTCTAAAGTAGATACGCGCATGTCGTGTATACTTCGTCATTTCGCGAAAATTAATTTGATCGATGAGAAATATCGAAAGTATTCATTCCAATCGATTTGTCTCGCGGTATGCATAAACGGGTTAAATTCTCTGCGTATTTCTCTCTCATTATTCATAATTTTATACGCAACTAATATGATCATTTATAATTACGTCTCAATTGTATTAAAATGAATTTTCAGCTTTGTATTTTAATTTATTTATTCAATATTTAATAATGCAATGTTATGCGCGATCTTTTCGCAAGATAATATTTTAATTTCATTATATTATATTTATATATATATCATCACAAATATAAGCTTACGCATAATAGAAATTATAATTATATAAAATTGCACATTTTTAATTTTATCGTAAAAAAATTCTTCCCTTACATATTATTCTGCAATCGCAAAATTCATTAAAATATCGTTTTGCAAACTCTTTTATATATTTATAAATAATTAAATAGACTCATCTGCAGAAAATTTTTGATTTCAAATAAAACGCAATGAGTCGAGAATATCGTGAATATCGTAACATCAAACGATATAAATGTATGCCCCACATTGTCGTTTTCTTCCACTCTATTCGCGGATACCGCTCGACCATTGTTAGTGCTTCAGCATGCACGGCGCGCTTAAGTGCGCGTTAAGAGAGAGCCGAGAGAGGCGGGTAAAAGAGGATGATGCTCAGGGAGGGATGCAGTACCACGCAAAAGCAGGTGGTGGCTTTAGGCATCGCGGCAAAATCTCTGCGGCGACGCTTTTAAAGGCCACTACAATTTGTCAGGCTTTCTTACGCGGTCACGAGATCGCAGGCGCGAGGTCAAGTGTACTCTCGCGATAAGAAACGTAATAGCACTTCTTGCGCCTTCTGTTTTTCGCAGGCTGCATTCGCCTACACGCGGGTTGAAACTTAAATAGCTTTAAGATATTATATACAATGTTGATGATGATGGCGTTGACGTACAACATTCACTTCTTTATCAACAGAAATCTGATATAGTGTAATGGAAAGACGGATTAATTAATTAATTAATTAACATAAAAGTTCTTTCGCACAATAAAATAATAGAAAAGATACGAATTATTCGAGACGATATAAAATAAGTAGTTGTGAGTGTCGTGTGTAATTGGAGAAAATTTCTCTAAGTATTTAGTGCCTGAATGAGGTATTTAGTCTCTAAGTGACGTTTCTAATAAAGCTCCCTTGTCCATTGGCGAATTATTCTTGACAAGTTGTACGTGAACTCAAATTCTCATTATATAGTTCGTAGTCGCGGAAAATTACTTCTGTAGTCATGACATACCTAGTCAAAGTTGTTAGAGTAGCGTTTGTGGATTACTATCACGAGAGAACTGTTGCGAACATCTGAACATTCACTCCACCAAGTTGCATGAATTGTGCAAATTGAAAAGGCATCAGAACTATGTTAATCCGCGGCAAAAATTTCGAATACTGTTTGATTAATTAATATCATATTATACAATTACAATGAGATGTGTATTTCTAACAATCAATATCCATTAATGATTATTTGTCAAAATGATAAATAAAATTCACGAAAATTTCAAAAGAATTATGCATTAATAAAATGACGAATAAAATGTAACGAACGTCCTTGCGCGTGTTGCTTGTACTGTATATATAACACATCACTCAATAAGTCCCCGGTCTGACACATATATGACAACTTTGTTGACAGACCCACGTGACTTCTAAAAAAAAATTTGTTTTTCTTAGTTACATCGAAGACTTATTGAGTAATGTGTTATAAAATTGGATGGATGCATGCATAATACATGAGGAATATTGTTTCGTACCAGTCAAAATCTATCACGCATAAAGTTTGTACACGCTTAAGGATTGTGATAATAAAATACGAGGAGACGCCAGAGTTCCTTCTACACAGATAGTAGTTTAGCTAATAAATCATTAAGCAACTCGTCACTTGAGCGATATCCTCGACGAAGACGAATGATATTAGATCCGCAGAGACGCTCCTCGTCGAATGGCTAATTCCTTAAGTAACTCATGTGTCTGCGCATGTAGGGGAACGACATTGAACGGCGAAATCGGGATAAGCTCCTAGAGCGAAATTCTCGATATGCTTGCTACAGTGGACGGATGTTTGCTAATTTGGCTTCGTATATCGATTAATCGCAATCTATCGGTATAAATAAAATGAAATTTGACCGTAATTTATCTAAAATTCATCTACATATTTTGATATAAAATCGTATTTGAAATAAAAATTGTAACACATCACTCGATAAGTCCCCGGTCTGACACATATATGGCAACATTGTTGACAGACCCACGTGATTTCTAAAAAAAAATTTGTTTTTCTTAGTTAGACCGGAGACTTATTGAGTGATGTGTTATTCAGGAAAAAATATACTAATCGTGATTTTATTTCATAATCGAATGATTTAGTATGTGTGGGTGTATGTGAATGTATACACGCATACAAATAATAACTTCATTTTACATATAAAAATTATAAAAACTTTTACTCAATTTTTATAATTAACTGTTTCGTTTATTTATTTAGTTTTTTTAATCTAGCTTTATCTCCTCAATTAAAACAGTAGAATTATTAAAAAAGATATAGAAAAATTTAATTGCTTTATTATGCTATTTTCTAAACACAGATTTATGTATATCGAAAACTGCGTATTTACGAATTGAACAACACAGTGGTCAGAAGGTGGTTGCATATTATTCTACAGACAATAATAATTTTGTATATATAACAATGCACGTAATTCGTTTTGAATGTACAACGAAATGAATTTCACTGAATTAAACAGAATTACGAACCATTGTGCGCGCAGTATAATGGATACAGATACATTTCAACAAGTTAAAATGTGCTGTGCGCGCAAGTTGTTTTTTGATTTTTGTGTTTTTTTTTTTTTTCTTTTTTTTTTACAGAATTCGCGAACCTGGTAGTTTCAATAAAATATGGCCAGCATCCTTGTTTATTTACTGCTTTTATGACTACCTCCAGCCTGCATACCGGAATGTCTAAACTTGACATCTTTTGTTCACGTTACGCGAACCAGGCGGTTGCGATATAAGCTATAATAAAAAAGCGTTTCTCTAGCTGACTAAAATTCCTTGCGTTACGCAATTTTATTTGAAACAACGCACAATTTTTTAATAGAAAATTTTATCAGACTCGATGCATATCGAGGAATCATTTGTTTTTTAAAAGAAAGAAAGAGCGAAATTGCATTTTTGTCAAAATATCAGAGACATTATTGCCAGGAAAATTTGGATTATGCGTATGCAACGCATCTCGCAAATTTTCATAACACACGTATGTACGAAACTATGCATAAATTTCCGTAAATCCTGTCGCATAATTTTCAGAAATACGTGGAAAGTATTTCGGAGATGTTAACGGCGAAGATAACGGCTTATGAGTGAAATTTTTGCAAGATCTAACGCGTTTAAGATACGAAATCCGGATCTGTTTAATAAGACCGTTATATAAATGGGGAGTTTTTATTTTTCATTGTAGAATTTATTAGCAATTTTAAAATTACGAGGCCTATAATCTAAATAAAAATTTCCGAGCATTTCTTATCACGATATATATTAACAGATAAGATCAAGAAAATCTCATTTGTATCTGATCATGTATATTAATCTGACGTAATTAATATACATCCACAGTAAATATTTCATGAATTTTCACTCGCAGTCATTTGCAATTTCTTTCTATTTTTATTGCTAAAGAACCTAGCTGATAGAGAGAGAAAGAGAGAGAGAGAGAGAGAGAGAGAATTCACATTCGGAAGAATTCAAACTCGAGGCGAGAGCTTGCGCTCATCTCGATTCATTCATGAGGATATTCTTACGCAATTACGCAAGACAGAGTTAGGGAACCGACGACGTTTCGCGCGTCCAGCGGTTACTTCGGTCCGGCTCCGGTCAGGTTGGCGCCTCGTATATTTATAGTTTGACCTAATCTCTCAAAGCAGCGAGAACGAGGAGACGTGCGACAGATGGAGAAAGAGAGTTTACCGCGTATCTCACGGCTCTCCGTGAACGCCGTCATGCCAACGCTGGCATCCATTTTCGCCACTTCGCATCGGCGAGGCAACGACGAAATTAACGCCGACGAGGTGAGTAACCGGCTCTGCTTTGGCAACAACGTATTTTATTCCGTTCGTTTCCCCTGCGGAGCTCCTTTGCTTTATATAACTGCCCGCAATACCGAGCTTAAAGCTCTTATTTTCCTTCTCCATCCTATATCCAATAATTTGTTTTTTTCATAAATTTTTATATTAAACCAACTTTTATTGCGCATTTAATATACACAAAGAAAAACTAATGCTACGAAATATTTAAGATTCTCTAAGGCCTATAAAATTCATTATGCAAATTTATATAATGCAGAAAGAATAAAAGAAATTTAAAAGAAATTTATGTAAATCCCCTCCAATTATATCTCAAATTATATCTTGTGCACAAGACGACATTGATTTCAGATTTTGCCAACTACATCATCATCTTTCGCGGAAACACAGCGATTTGTTCTGTTTTCGAGTGCGAGTTACGTAAACAGCGGCCGAAACGAAAAATAAAGGAGCGACGGGAACATACGTATGTAACTATATATAAGCCGTGATATCGTCTTATCCCCATGGGAGACTTTAAGCCCGCCAAAGCTTAACGATCGCGGGAAACGACGGCCACTTTGGCGAAGGGAAAACGACTGCTCGTTGTTCGCCATCTCTCCTTTTCGTCTCGGGAAAAAGAAATTCTCCTTCGTCGACCTAGCCCTACGGCCAATTAAGACGACCGATTACCCTCGCTCGTATTATTCATCTCAAATAAAATTCTTTACGTTTCTCTCTCTCTCTCTCTCTCCCCCCCCCTCTCTCTCTCTCTCGTATCAGATGTCCTCGTAATAATCGGGGACATTTGTAACGCAGTGGCGAAACGCACTCGAGTCACGTTTAAAGCCGGCCTAAAAAAAAAAATCTCTTTGAAATTCTCTGGTTTAGTAGTCTTGGCACTTTTTTTCCGCCGCGAAAAGCCCCTTTCACGAAAAAAAAAAAAATTGTACGGCTTCACCGCGGCGAGATAAAATTTTGCGCGCATTTTCTCGAATTAATTTTAACAACGCGCGTGGTTCACCTTCATTCATTTACGTAATATGGCACCACTTATTTTCAATTTTAACAAATCTCGTGAGTGTATAAAATAGAAGTGATATAATTTATTGCAACGCTTCAGACGAATGAAACATGAATGAAAAATATTGCGGTTATACACGGCGAGTTGAATTAATCGATCTAAACATATGCGCGGTATAGAATTTTCTAGAGGTCTTTTCACGAAGCCGAAGCGAATTATTAGAGTTGCGATCGATTTCAAACGGGTATATGAATGATGCATTTAGAACGCCATGCTATTGAATTATGCTTCGTTTCACGGACATTCCTCATTTCTCGACGAGGGACACGAAAAAAAAAAAAGGAGAGAGAAAGACGGAGGGGAAGCATCATTTAGGAAAAGCATCATGAGCTCTCTCTCTCTCTCTCTCTCTCTCTCTCTTTCTCTGTGAAACTGGTCGTATAAACTTATCTGGCCAATTATCCTTTGATGTGCTTATTCGGACGTTGCAGCTCGCATCCGACTCCACTTATTTCATAAGCTAAGAGGCGAGGGAGAGAGTAAGAGAGAGAGAGAGAGAGAGCCGACTAATATTCATCATTCGCTCTTCTCTCGCGAAAATCAACAGTTATGTATTCTGTTTGCCAACGTCGTCTCGCTCCGCCGCTTGACGCTATCGAGAGAGAAAGGCGGGAGAAGTGGGGAGGGGGACGGGGACGGGGGGAGGGTCTCCTTTGATCCCCTCGCGATGAATATCGTCCGTTTGCGTCGACAATTACGAATTGAGTAATGAAATGAAATACGTGGCGCCGACGAGGCTCCGTCTATCAGCGAGACGCGAGATCGAGATACTTCGCAACCGAGTTTGCGATTCACGTCATCTTGATGCAAATTATCGCAAGTGTTTCCGCAAGCAAAAATTATCTTTCCCCGTAAATCATCGTAGCTCGATAATTTCGTATTCGTACAATTTCACAAATATACCAAAAACGACGATAATTATATCACAGCGGAAACATCAATCGTCTCTCTCTCTCTCTCTCTCTCTCTAATTCGTTCTCGACATCGCGGATAATCCCCGTGCCCTTCGCGCGACTCTCGCCGTGAACAAAGAGAGTATGGATAATGCTTGACCATTTGCACATACCGGCTGTACATTACTCGCCTCAAAAGCACCTCTGTTACCGCTGAAAGCGCCCTTCGAGGCTATTTGGCAAATGATTTCCCGCTCGAGATACTTGTCTGTTTGCTATATATGCTGCATATTCAACTGTAACTGTAATGCAGCGTTTAGGGAAACTCGCCTATTCGCCTCTCTTTCCGAGAATGCTTTCATGAAAGATGATGACAGAATGATCATCTTTATCATTGTTTTACGAATCATACGGGACAAGATGCAAGAGTAAGAAATGCACAAGCATACATGTGTTGTTATAATTTAAAAAAAAAAAAAAAAAAAAAAAAATACAAGAGAGAAAATTTATTTTCCAGATATATACAATTATTTAGATTGATTTATTATAGATATTCCTTTTCCTTTTATTCATTGATTGTGCTTCGATCAATTTTGACAGATAGAGATTAGCTTATTTAGTCAATTACGTAATGTTAATGATATAATATATAATTATATATGCTTGATTATATTTCGATTATTCTATAGCTTGTATTAATTGCAGTTAACAACTAAATAATTAATGCGGACACGTGATCGTACAAGACTTGAGGATTAACTATACGATTATGTTATCTCGTTATCTGATATTAATCAGCACGTTGTAAATAAGATTAAATATTAATATTCCTTAAGAATTTAATTTAAAGAAAACGAAGCAGAGCGGAGTTTTACTCTCTTTAAAAGCCTCTACCATTTCGATATGTGTATTCATGTTTTTGTTCTCCACGTCCTTTTAATATCATGTTTGGCTTAGTTAGTCCGAGAGAAGAGTGACACGACAGGCATTAATGAAATGAAGGCGGCTCTTTTTAACCTTTTAGCCTTTATCCTCGACACTGTATTCGGTATCAGACGCAAAATTCGTGTAAATATAAAGCTCTCTTTATGTTGTTTTTTTTTTTGCACGTGTTAGCCATTCACGGACGCCACTGAAAAGCTCTCTATCGTGGCGATAAGGATTTTCGTCCTACGATATAACGTGCGTTATAGCAGCGACCATATCCTGCGTGTGTTCTATATATATTTATATATATATATATATATATATATATATATATATAATCATTTCACGTTCAAAAAAAAAAACCCTAACATAATGCTAGGCAAACTCAATAGCATAGAATGGCAAAATGTGACGCAGATTTTTACAACATATTACAAAAATATTGTTTTATAAAATTTATAATTTGACATATGTACATATGACAACTAAGAAAGAGAATATATTAATTATAAAAATTTTTTTTTCGCTTTAATTTTTTTGAAATATTGTTTTCCTTCTCTCATGTTTAATTTATGAAACACAGAGAATAATCATACAAAATATAAGAAGAGAAAAAATATAATTTTATATTTTCTTTTTTGCTGAAAAATTTGGAATTGATATTAAATTTTTCTCTCCAAGAAATATATAAGATCGTGATAAAGCCGGTTGCTCGATGAAATCGTAAAGAGAAAGAATTATCGCGACGCGAAAAAGTCGAAGTCTCTCTACAAGATCCCTGTGATAGATCGAAATTGTTAAATATTATCGACAGGAAGCGCTCCCAAGGTTTCCGTCGAATAAAGGAGAAAGCTACCCGTTTCGTAGTCTTCGAAAGACTTTTGGATAACGAGCCGTCTTTGCCTCACCCGAAACGACCCAATTCTCCTGTGGGAATCTTCGGAGGTGGAGGAAGCGATAGTAATATCGATCGGGAAAGAAGGAGGGGGAGGGGTTATCTGTCAGGGAGAGATGAACCAGCGGCGAGTAAACGAGTCGGACGAAGAGGGTTCACGATCGTTTGTCCTTCCGTCGCGTTTGCGGTGGAAAAAAAAATCGCGCTTATCGAGCAGGAAGGAATCCCTTCCGGGTCACTTTCTGCAAAAGACAGACTGCGGACAGGAGGAAATAATAAAGGGACTTTGTGACTGCAAAAATGTCGCATCGCAAATGCAGAAGCGTATATAGAACCGACGGTGAATTATATTGCTATATGAAAATGTCAATGTAGATATGTAGAAGACTAATGTAAATGTTATCATAGGTTCACTCGCTATTTCCTCGTACGCGTCGATTCGTTGTAATACAAGAGAAATAAAAATGACAAAATCAGAAAGAGAGAAAAAGAAAATAAGTAAGATAAAGATATTTCGATATTTTTACAAAAATAGAAATTTGACTGAAGAATTGTTGAATTTTAATATCACTTCGTGATCGTATTAATTAAATTCAGATACAGTTGTTAAAAAGTTACGTTTTTTCATAATCGTAAGAAATGTTGAACATCTTGTCCATCATAATCTTCGTTCCCCCACGTAAAAAAAAAAAAAAAAAAAAAAAAAAATATCAACGGGATGTATTATCGTAATCACTTCCCTGGAGGATTCATCAGAGTTCCGACAAGAGGGGAAGTCGGGCTCGAACAAGTTTGGTACAGATCGCCGCAGACGGTCGGTCGCTCGTCCTTTTGTTCCACTGGATCGAGAAAAAAAAAGTATCAAGTTTACCGAGCCCCTTGTGCTTTTCGGAAAGTTCCCTGTGAAGATATACGTAGGCCAGAAGAAAAAAAAAAAAAGAAGAGAAAGCACCCTCCCCCCTCCCTCATTCGTTTCGTCGTGACGTACTTTTTTCCCCTCACAACCTTCAAAAATCCGCGGTCTCTTCCCCTCATCCTTTTCATTTCGCTCGATTCACTTCGTCTTTTTTTCTAGCCCTCAACCGGAACTTTTCTTTTCGTCATTTAGTCTATCTTTCATAATCTTTAGACTTCCACTGATATCTTCTCTCGTGACTCGTTACATCGCAAAAATATTCTTCCTTGCAATCTCCCTTTTTTTCTAGCTTGTTCTTTTAATATACTTTTTCACTTACGTTTCCGTTTCTTTGATTATCTTTTCTACTTTTTTGACTTTTTTTTGTCACATTCATGCTCTTGCGAAAAAACATCTAATTTTAATTAATTATTCAAAATTCGATTGGAATTGCATTGCAGAATATTTTGATTCTTGTATTTATTCATTTATTATATTTATACATCTATTTTAAAAAATGTCTATCTCATATCCATTCATTTGTATCGCCTCTTCATTTAAACACGTCAAAAAAAAAAAAAAAAAAAAGAAAAAAAAAGTTAATACGATGCGAATGTAGACGATAAATTCGAGACTCTTCTTTGTTTCTTTATTTTCTCTTTTTATTTTTTCTTAGTGTGTTCTTTTTCCTTAAATTTAATTATTTTCTTTTTTTTT
>JBCAUJ010000113.1:8912207-8928756 GCA_038406275.1 Cataglyphis albicans | reverse complement strand
TTGAGAATTGGCAACCGCTTATTGAACATACAATCTGCTGGCCCTGACCGCAGGTAATTCCCCCTCCCCTTCCCCTCTTCCCTCCTCCCACCACCTCGGGCTATCGCGCGTATTTCGCATTCGTACAACGCGCACAGCATCTCGTTGCAGTTTGTTGTTTTTCACGCGTATCCGCCGCGCCTCGTCGAACGGGCTTTGAGCCGGGAATTAACGCTCTCTCCAGTCCACGGTGATATCGGCGATATCGGTGTACATGTTTCGTCACACACGCCAATAGAATTCTATCAATCGCCGATAAAAGGGACTATCGTAATCGCAAAATTTCAAAGCAGAAAATACAGTTTTTTATCAAAGGAAATATATAAGAAAATATTTTTTCTTTCTTTTTTTTTTTTTTGATAGAGGGTAGGATGTTATTCTTGGGGCAAAATATAATATAAAACCGGGGGATGAAACAGAGAGTATTATATGGTCCGGAGGGACACGTAATAATATTCGAAAGTATGCACGCGATAACCTTTGAAAAAGATTATTGCAAAATTCCAGCATTGTTTTCCGTATAATGAAAAATAAATATGAGACACTTGTATCGTGGTTGCGTAATATAATGGATAAAAATTCGCGTTCGATATCGATTGTGGGGAAAAATATGTCGCGAATGTGTGACCAATATTACGATGTGAATTCACGTAAATTCACGTATATTCGAAATATTAGAGCATTTTATTCGATAATTTGATGAACAATTTTCGCAACGCGAAATCGGTACGATAAAGCAAGGAAAAAAAAGAAAAAAAAAAGAAAAAAAAAAAAGAAGAAAAAGATACGCTCATAACGGCGCGCATTGATTGCTTATTTTCATCTCAGCGATGAATAACCATTTTCCACTTATTAACGCATTCGTACGGCGTTATTCGCGCTGGAATTTCATTTAACCTGAATTGAAATTAATCGATGAAACGCACAATATTGCGTTACTCGGGCACATTTATTTATGCACGTTCGTATGTAATCTCGTAATTATTTTACCCTCTCTCTCTCTCTCGCGCGCGCGCGCGCAAATATTTCCTTGATACGCAACGTAATTCGGCTGATAACAATAACAACGGCGTTACGATGTAACGATTATCGCGCGGGCATTCTCAAGAGTATTTCATGCAGCGCGTATCGCGGTTTGCCTGCCCCAACCACCGTTCGGTTCTTCAAATTAATGACTCTGCAAATACGAGGTGCATCGTGAAGCACGCACCTGTTTAAACAAGCTGATACTCAAATCCAAACTTGCCCGTGTGTATATAACGGTTATCCATCAAGCATTCTGTCGTCTTACCATTGTTCATAGTGTCGTATCGAGACCCGCCTATTCAACAATACAGTTTATATAGCTCGCACTTGAGAGACGGTTTATGACGAGCGGTTTACGCGCCCGTAAATTAATTTCCGTCATAATTTCCTACTTAGCTTACTCGCAATAATTAGTCACGAACGTAACGTGTATAAATGTATTTGTTATAATTATATATTCGTCGCATGATATAAACAAAATCGATCGTATCGTAAATACAAGGGACGTATCTCTCATCGTCGTAATTATGCATAATTTTTTTTCGCGCGATTTATATCAGGCATAATAAGATGCTAATTTAGGATGTACGGAAAAACAGATGGAAAGGTAGTAATAATCTATGTATCGTTGTGCAAACTATGTCTGGGAAATGCAAACTAGAATACGTTATGTTTATACACAAGTGTGTCCACCTTCGCCTCAAGCATATTGAATCATTGAGGTCATCAGACCTCCCATTAGCCATGTATTCGCCTCCTGTAAACCGGCATGTCGCATCGCATAAATGCATGTCTGCGAGTTCACCGCGCCATATATCATGCAACAGCGAAACGAGTTAAATAATTGGACGTCGTGAAAAGTGCCTCGATACGCTCGGCAAATGCGATCGTTGCATCTTTACCTTCTCTACCCCTCCCCCGCGAAGTAGTTCGTTAATGAAGATGTTAAATATTCAACCATTGGAATGAAGTATTTTCAATCGCTATCGTTTAATCACGAGAGAGAGACGAGTTAAACGAGCGACTATCGATCGACCGGATTTCCAGCTCGAACTGCAAACGTCGACGTTTTATAAAAGGCTCCCCCCCTCCTCTCCCCTCTCTCCCCCTTGCCACCCGCGCGTAATGCCCGCGGACACTCGCGGTGCGACTCGGTTGCAATTGGCACGGGGGATGAAAACGCGCGAGCATTTCCGGTCGGCTGCGGAGATTTGACACACTGCCTCAGATTCGAACCGCGATCGAACGGCGAGAGATGCGCCCTCGTCAAGTGTATACACACAGGTTGCGCACCGCAATACACGACCGGAGGTAATCAGCCTTTTGTTCCGCGCTAACGAGGTGTGGCGAGAATTGCGCGCGGTTACACATGCATGTATGCATGTATGTATATAAAGGTTTCGTGTACTATGGCCCGCTTACACGCGTGCACGCACTTGGTCGAAATGTTAACATACCACGTGAGTGCTTCTCCTCTCTCTCTCTCTCTCTCTCTCTCTTTCTCTCCCTGTCTTTGAACCGCAGCTGACATAAACGCTACCGACAATTACACGGACAATTTGACAAGTTGTGCTTTTAAAAGCGAGAACTAAAAATATCCGTTACATGTACATAATATCGTGATTTAAATTTGCGAGTAATATTGAAATTAAACGACAAATATATATTTTTTTTTCATTTTAAAGAATTTTATGCATTACAGAAATTGTCAATACGCCATGACGCGATGATTATGTGCGTTGACGTAACTATACGAGGACTCAATTTGTAAAATTATTTCCTCCGATAAACAATTGTTATATATATATGTACAATACTAAATTATCAATCGTTGTATGCCTACGAATTAATTGCAAAATTAAGAGCTATTATGTGAAAAGAGACGCATGTTTCGCCCGTGTCTATTACGTTCGCGCATTTCATTTGCGGATCCAACAATTAGTTTGCATAGTAGAATTTAATTTTGCGCGTTGCAATAATGTGCTTGTTTTCCGAGTAAATGAAATTGACCTAATGTATATATTATAGCGGCGCATTAATCGACCATTCGTTAATTATGCGTTTGAAGTAATCTTTCCTTTTCTAAACAAAGTACATGCATGTGTGATATTAGTTTATAAAAAAAATATTCGCTTTATAAAAAAATATTTGCTTTGGATTCAAATAAAAATTTGCGTAAAGAAGATTAAAATATGACGTGTATTTTTTTTTTTTTTTTTTTTTTTTTAATATTGCCCGATATTGAATTTCCGTAAATTTTCACCGTACATTTTGTTTGATTTCCTGATATATTTTCTCTTTTCGCATATAATAGTTTTTAAAATATTTCCTATATATTTTTGAAGGATGAACGTACTCTTGTTATCGCTATGGCGAATGAAATAATTGAAACAATATGACCGACTATAAAATGTAGTGTCTCTGTTCAATATGCTCCGCTCGATTGATCGATCTATCGCCGTTGAAGGCTGATTTTTCTGGCGAATAGTTGGACACAGGCCCGAAACTGCCGGATTTCCTCCAGTGACGACGGAGAACAAAAACATCGACCAACCCCGAAGAATGCAGCATCATTTAATCTCGCCATGGGACCGCGCCATATTGGCTACGGTTGGTATGCCATCGCTCGATTGTACTATCCGAAGGGGAAGTGAGGGAGGGAGTGGGGGGGGGGGGTTGGCGCGGGGGTTCGATTTCTCGGCAAGAATTTTAATGAAAGGTTTTGGAATATTTTTCTAAACATCAACCGGAATCAGAGATCGCGAGCGAACGAGTTATTCTGTCTCTCTCTCTTTCTCTCTTTATCAAAGTGTACTTTTCCAATTATGTTAGCGGGAACGTGAGAGTTTTCCGACAGAGGTATTTCTCGACAATGAAAAAAAAAAAATCTCTTTTTATATGCCCTTTCGATAACTCGAACCATGTATCCTCTATCCTTTTCATCTCCTATTCGTGACTGAAAATTATCTCGTTTCTGTTCGAGATTACGATCCGTGTATAATTTTTTAATTATATATCTCTGATATAAAGAGCGTGGCTTTGTAACGCGACAAGGATGCGTTTCAAGTCGTTGCGTCGTTGCACGTTTAAGATAACCAAAGAAGGAAATGCTCTTTGTCACAAAAGCATCGCCGATTTATCTTGATATTTACAGAAGAGGAGAGACTCTACTCGAGTGCGCGAGAGTATAAAGAGTTAATAAAACGTAAGTCGCAACTGGCGTTCCCTCTCTCTCTCTCTCTTTCTTTTTTGTCAATGCTTGCGCGGGTACGACTGCAGTCGAGAGGAGCAGAGGATACAAAGGATCTCGGACAAAAAATGAAAACGTAGATGCGACGGGAGAGGATCTCTCAGCAAATACAAATGTATCCTTCGGTATCTCGAATGCGGTATCCCGGTATAGGGGAGAACCTTCTCCCTCTCGATTCCGGCAAATAGGTTCTAAAAAAAATCTCTTAATCGGCTTCACCCTTGTAACTCGTGATCTCCTCTCGTTGTCGGGATATAGGGGGACGATGAATGCGGTAATCCATTTCGTGTACCGTTCCTCCCTGAATCCGATTCATGTTATATATCGAGGCTTCGAATAATTCTAATTCCTTTTATTAATTGATGTAACCACTGACTTTCATATATATTAGACTGCTTACAGCGATGTGACTGGCAGCCATTTATAATTGAGCAAAATATAATTAGATTGTCACTTATTTTTGACACTTATTTTTGAAGGAACAGCTGTTGTATTTATAACTTTAATATGAAATATATGCAAGACTTTTATATTAACATTACAACTTTCCCTTCCTAACATTGATTGACAGCCTCGTTATATTCTCCCCAATTGCCCAGGCTTCTCCTGTCATATCGCTGTTAGCAATCTAATATATATATATAAATCTAAAATGGATGTAATATCGTTCGCGAAAATAATTTTTATAATTTTTAAAAGCTCGCTTTTATTTTTCTTACACCTTCTAAACATACAAAAATAATTAAAAAAAATCTATATTTAGACGTAAGAGATTTCTTATATATATATATATCTATATTTAATTACAATTTCACATTTCTCTGTTTAATTATCACGGCTGAAGGTTTTGCCATGTTTCGCTGTGTTTCGAAAATAATCCGTTGCTTATGTTACGACTCTATTCACAACGCGCGCATACATTTGCAGCGCAAAGGTCCGGTTTTACCCGGCGCGAACCGATGATGCGGTATGCCGCGTGCGGTAATACGCTCACAAGCCAATCGGATGGCTTGCGGTGGTCTGGCATACCGCATCGTAACGCGTGAATGGAATTAAGCCTTACCGATCCCATCCTAGAACTGTATAGAGAGCCCTGCCCCCCTCCCTCCCCTCCCAGAACACATAGCCGTGTAGCGCAGAGATATATACCATATTTACATCCCTATGCGATTACTCGGGGCCTAATTTGTATAAATTTGCGATGCAATCGCTAGACGCGCGTTATTGATCCGATCAATCGATTTGTTTATTCATAGTATCGAGATATATGTGCTCATAAATGTCCAAACATTATCATATCAGCTATTACTACTATGTATAAACGTTTCTTATTAAAAGTGATAATTAATTATAGATAATTAAGATAATAATATAAATAATATAAATTAATAATAATATTTAATAAGACAGAAATAATACCGTTATACTGAAATCGATATTTATGTATAAAACCTCAAAGTAAAATTGTTTTGTAAATTACGAGCAATTAAGATTTAAATTATTTTTCGTTTAAGAAAAAAAATTAAGAACGAAAGATAATAAATACGATGTGTGGGACGAGAGCAATTACGGGAGAAATCGGAACATCTGTTTCGCGATGTCGTCTTATCGACGACGCTTTAAGGCGCACGAGATTTATGAAAGATCGCTTTAACGCGCAGGTCTCGAACCGGACGAGAGTATATTGCACCGGCAGTTCGTGTCTACGAGCAAAATGAAACGACCGACCGTGGTCGTAGGAATCGCGAGAGAATAGAAAGAGAGAGAGAGAGAGAGAGAGAGAACAGTATTTTATATTTCTTTCGGACCGAGCTTTCTCCCTCGGTAACCAGCAATCTCGAGTACGTCGGGCTTTCGACGCCGTAGCCGCTCCGGAGACCGAAACTTTATTCTGTTTGCAGTTCGTCCAACGCACTCGCCCCCCCGCTTTACGTTACTTTCCTCCTTTCCTCTTCGTCCAAGTTTTCCATAAAGATTGCGGTGTACCAAGCCAAAACTTAAAATGGATGCTCGCGAGTGCGCCGCGATACAGCATTGGGGATTTTTCTCTATTTGTTTTTTTTCTCTTTCCATCGCTCAGCCGCTTTTACCTGTCTCCGTCGTACCAGAAATTTGTTCTCGCAAATTACTTTTCCGCGATGGCTCTCTCTCTCTCTCTCTCTCTCTCTCACACACACACACACACACACACACTCTAGTTAAATTCGGTACGCATCGAGCAGACTCGTCTCGATCGTCTCGTTTATTTCCATTCCTTCGTTGAGAACAATACGTTGCGAGAAAAAAAGAGTATTCATGGGGGCGCAAATCTGCCAGCATCAAGCGGATAAGCCGACTATCTGCCTCGCTCTCGTACACAGCAGCTCTTGCCACATACCTTCTTGCAAATAAGGATGGTACGGAAGTTCCTAAACTACTTTCATAAGTATTATTTCCCTTCGGCTGCCGAACAGCTTCAAACTTCTATCCGCTCGCGAAAGAAACAAGCGAGGAGTTTAGACGACTCTTCACGCGCGCGCGCGCGGGCGCACGAGAGAGCATAATGCAGTCGGAATGCATTTTCCATGGAGAGAGATATCGGGGACGTGCGCGCGAGGAGTTTCTCGTTCAAGCTCCTCGTTTAATCCGCGCGCGTACCGACTTTCTTTCCGGGTCCAGAATTACACAATGCCTGGGCATCTACGAGGCGTGCGCTCTTCTCCATGGAAATCGTATACCTGTAGCTAAAAATGAACGAGACGTAGAATAAGAATTCAGCCTATATACATACACAAACACACGCATTTCAAACGAACAGTCTTTGAGTAAAAGTCCCATCATTTACCTAATAAAGTTAATAAAATCGAAATTAAAAATCGAGATATTTTCCTGGAACGTCGAATGTTATCGTTTTGAATAAAATTGAGGAAAACCCGATCTGTCCTTTGAAAATTTTGCCAAAAAAAAAAGTCGAATTTTTGCTTTCAACATGTCGTCTTGATTTAAATCGCGATTGATTTTCCGATCGACACAAGAGCGACGAGTGCGACAGCTTGTCCGATTTTCTTACGACTCGACGAGATTCATGCGAACGGAAGGAGAGAGCACGTTCGAGGATTCCGCTTGAACCAGCTGTTCTTCACGAGAAACGATGAAAATCGCCGAAAGTCGGGTTGTTATTCATTCGAGCGGGGAGAAAATTTTTGCGCGGAATAAGAGAGAGGAAGATCAACCAATATTGACTTTTCCGCAAATGTTTCCATTCTCCATGACATGGATACGCGTGCGCTGATAAAAAAAGTTTTTCCTGTTAAAAAATTATTACTTCATGTGGGCGTCCAAAGTTTATATACACATTGTATATATATATATATATATTTTTTTTTTCTGCATGCTTTTTTAATAATACCGAGATTTGTGCGTGTGGAAAATCTGCCGATCGCGCGGGCGACGCAGTGTCAACGGCAGATTACGTGAAAGCTGGGTGACATTTTCGGGTTGCACGCGCGACAGAACGTTTATGTTCGCGACCATTATTTAGAAGTCGATACGCCAGCCGAGCGAGCGAGAATCTGTGTGAGTTTTTAAACAAGTGAAACGGTCGAAACAGTTGAAAATTCGCGAGCCCGCGGGGCGTTTTAATTCCGCCTATCTGGACCAACTTTTAGCAGCGGATATACACCCGTGGCGTTTTATTCCCGGCTCTTTTCGCCGATCACGTTCAAAAGAGAGAGAGAGAGAGAGAGAGAGAGAGAGAATGAGAGAGAGGTGAAACGATGTCTTCTCGACGGCGCATCCAACCAGGTCGATATAGTTTTGCGGCTGTCGCTTTTGCGATTCCACCTCCACCTCGACGCCACATCCTCCCGTAGGCAGCAGCCGATTATCCGGTAAATACCTGTCAATCATAAGAGCGGGCAGGATGGAATTGAAAACCGTCGCCCTTCGCGACGTCGCAACGCCGTTCGCTCGGATTCGACGATTGAGAAACGTGGCGTGCGAAATATGCAGACACGATGTCACGAACATATTGAACGTGCTTGGAAATATGTGCTATCTACTTGAATGCTTGAATCTACAAGATGTGTCTTGATTTTTGAGAACGCAATCAATTAACTAGTTTATAAATATATTACTAGGAGCTGTCACATCACATATATTATTATATTATATCCAGACGCAGGTAGTAAAAATAATAACTTTAGTTGAAATATAAAAATTTCTGTTTGAAACCCGCTACTTTTAAGCTTATTAAATTACTTACGCGAATTAAACGATTATTTATATTAAATCTTTCAGAAGATTTATTGGTAATTTTTTCAATTTAACTTCTACCTTAATTAATAATTCGCGGAAACGCAAATCCACGCGAGGGAAGAGTAATATTTTTTCATTTAACGCAACGAGGTTGAATTATCCGACAACGCGCTTTTATCGGTCATTCCGTTGCTGCCTGCAGCCGCCTTGTAATGCTTTACACGTACTTCGAGTTCACGAGGGAGAGACCCTACCGGAGAAGGGGAGGAAGGGAGGGGGAGTGCACGCGAGGAGGTCGCCGAACCAGCAAATATACATCCGCGACGTGGGATGGTCGGCCGTAAAAGCACGAACGGAGCAATTGAAAACTCGGGTGGCTCGTGTAGTTTATAGATATTCCCGCTCCCTCCGTATATTTCCGCGCGTTGTGCGTTTGCCATATTCCGCGCGGCGGCCGCAACACGCGCGAGCGGAAACCACCGTGTGTTAGAGGCGAGGGCGGAGCGGAACTACTCTCCGCGGAAATTCCTCTATTCGTATGCGCATCGATATGCGAATTCGCCATGGTAATGCGATCGGGCACCGGCGGCACCCTCGAGGGCGCTTACAATTTTTCCTCCCCCATCTCTCTCCTTCACCACCGGCCGATTGCGATCGTCCTGCCGGTCGGATGGGACATAAAAGATCGGAGGCTTTCCCGGGAAACTATACGGCCTCTCGTCGAAATTGATCGATGCCTATCACTGGATCGAGCTGTCGTTCCTGTTTCATTCGATGTGCGCGTTTCAGGCGCCATTCATTTTCCAATTCGACGATTTTATCCTTCGGACGCGCGAGAAGAGAAGAGACGCAAGGCCGATCACACTCTCTTTCCATCTCTCTTTCATCTTTCTCAGTCAGTCGGAGTTGAAAAGTTTTCCGAGCATCTCGTGGACCGGCATGAAGGGTCGGTATCGTCAATATCGGTGTGCGCGGCCTTTAAAAAGCCTGGCAGACGCCTGCACAGAGTGTCCCGCAACTCAATTCTAATGACAGGTACTCCGACTCGATAAATCAGTAGTAGGCATAAAAAGAAAAATAAAATAAAATAAAAAAAAAAAAAAAATACGTTCCCGGAATCAACATTATTTACACCGAGAGAAACATTTTTACTGTTTTAATTTTTTTTTACAACTGTTCCGCGGCAACGTGAATTATTTTTCGGATCTGACCCCGCAATAATTCACGTCGCTCCTGCGTGGACCCACAACCACCATTCTCTCTCTACCTATCTATCTCTCTTTCATTTCGCAGCGTTGTTCCGCAACCCTTCCAACTTTTTACCTTCCTCGATTCCCAGTGTCGATATGTTTGTCTCTCCACGTATGACGCCGATTTTTCGAGAGAAATTTCGAGAGATCGATGCTCGATGAAAGCATCGAGGTTGGTGGAAAAGAGAAAAAAAAGGAAAGACAGTAGATTAAAATAAAAAGTTTAAAGGAGGATTCAGAGAGAATCCGCTGCATAACAAGAATTTATGTCTCCCCGATCGTTGAGAAAAACTCGTTTCTTTTTTGTTCCGTAATTTTAAAAGTAGGTGAGCGTTGACGTATGCGGCAGATTGGTTTCTTCTGCGCGTCCAATAAAGGAAGGACGAATGAATATTTTCGTAGGTGGAAACACATCGCGCGTCCGTCACACGAGAGTGAAAGTCAGATGTCACATGTCAGATGTTGGTTTTGGAATAATCGCGTTGCCTCAACGGTTGTTCGAATTATTTAAGTCGTTGGAAATTCTATTTTTGGCTCGCGAGGAAATTGATGGGTATCGATCCCCATTGGATCGACGAAAAATTAATGTGACGTCAAAGTTCTTATTATTCGAATTTTCGCAGACAAGCCAAATGCACCGGCGACCCCACTCGAGATTATTTTCTTTTTCTTGTCAGATCTCTTCATCGCGAGAATTCTTTATGCTGTTCTTCCGGAGAATTTCTCTTGTACGATTGTTCTCGTGGAGGGAAGGGCAAGGAGATTTAAAAATATAATCTTCCATAGAGAGAGGAGAGAAGAGAGTGGAGAAGGGAAGAGAAGACGGTCTGGAAAATAACCTTGTGAAGTCGTTTCCATTGGTTCTAACTGTCTCGAAAATTTCATATCTCTGCTCCGCTGAACCGATTTAAAACGATTCTACCTGGCATTCGTGATCCCCGAATGCTTATGTCACGATGGTCGGTATAAACCTGTCAATCCTTATCACGTTTTTCCGCCAATATACAGATCGAGATATTACAAGCTGTATTTTTACGAGGTCGTACTATATTCCGGCTCTTCAATATTCGCGGAAATTCTCTTGATAAAAGAACTGTCGTACACGGAAGAAATCTTTTATAATATTTGAATGGCACGTCAAACTCTGTCTCGACGTACCTCGTCGGAAACTGGCAAATACTTTGTACTCCAGACGAATGTAGTCTATATAGAAAAAAAAAAAAAAAAAAAAAAAAAAGTGAACTTCCGTAACGTTCGTCTCGAGGAATTAATCGGTTCGGCGCGTCTGAGTGGGGGCTCAGACCAATTATCGATCGAATTAGCAGGATTTCTCTCTTGGCCGGAGAGCAACGTTTTCTAAACTCGCGGAGAGCCGTCCGGCGTCGCACGTACAAAACAAAAGATTCGATCGGGAATTGAGTCGATTACACGGTGGATAAAAAGAGCCGGGAGAGAAGGTTTGCTGCCCGAGAAACCAACCCCGGTCCGGTCGCTCCCTCGTCGTTAGCGGCTATCGAGGAATTAGTACGGCTTTTCCTCTTGCCATTCTCTTCCTATCTTTTCTCCTTACTTCGTACGGCTTTTCCGCCGTCTTTCCGTTTTCCGCTTCCGACAACAAGCTCGCGAGGATGCGCTGCGCGCTCATCCTCCAAGGCAGCGGCGGCCTCCGTTCACAAGCAAGTTAGTTACATTTAGGTGAAATTGTTTGCCGATCCCGGCTGGTTTGTTTAAGCGCAAAGTTCCGAACGGTTAATTCCATTTACGTCGAATAAAGCACCCCGCGGGAACGTCTTGTTTTTCCGTCCGTCGTTACTTCTCGCTGAAATGTAGGTAACGCGAACTATATACATCGCGTAGTGACATAAATCGATTGCGAAGGAATTTTCCACGAAAATATAATTGAGACTCGAGATATAAAGAAATTTGTAAAATGTTTAGATGTATTTTTGTAAAAAAAAAAAAAAAAATTTCTCCTAAAGATTACATTTTTCTCACATTAATTCATATAATTTTATATAATTTTTTATTTTTATAAAATATATTTTACAATAGAAAAAAAAATTATCATTTTTCTATTTCGAAATATTCTTCACCCGTGATACAGCAATATCTATTGTTATTTGACGATATGGCTGTCACAGTTCAACTTTCAGGAATTTCTTCATACATTTAATCTAAATGGAGAGGGAGGGGGGGAAGAGCAGTAACGCGATAATACGTGCGCCAAGAATTCCGCGTCCTTCTCCTAATCATCTTTTTTATATCCTGTAATTTTTACGAGCCACGAGAACTATGTTTGCATCCGAATGACAGTTGATCGATCATCCCCGGATGGTAAATCGAACGGTCGCGATCGGCAAAAGTCACGCAATGCGGTCCATCAGAATCGCCGTGAAATTCGAGGCGACCCTCGTAGTATGGAAAGCGGATCGCCCGCGTGACACGGGGCCCCCGATGCTAATAGCGCGAAGGTTTTACTGCGGAAGAGCACTCCTCCACGAGCACGTTCGATCCGTTGGGAATTTGTCGGACTAAAGTTTCGTCGCGCGCGGCCTAAAAAAGTGCGAATAAAACGTGGCGACGTTATGCATGCGCATCAGTGTCACGCATTAATTACCACGGCGGTATAACGACAATTGAATGGCTTATTGTTAAAACGGCAATTAAGATAGCGCGTTAACCATTTCGCCAAATGCCGGTAATTCCTGACATACGAGTTGTTGTCGACGACGAAAGAAATATAATTCTCATCGTTGAAATATTAAAGCTTTTCCGACGAGACGCAAAGTGTGAATTTTTTATTTTTTTTTTTTTTCCCTTTTTAATTAATTTATTTATTATCGCGTTTTATATGCAAAATGTAAAATGTTGCGTTACGCAATTTCTAATTTTGTCGTAATAAAAATATCGCGTTTCTGCCGATTGCCTCTGTTAATTACCTCGTGGATACACTTTTATTAATTACCTCGTCGATGCACTCTAGCGATACACGCCAATACACGCGCGTACGGCAATGTGTGCGGACGCAAATCAATATGCGCTATTTGTAAATCGTCCCTCGCTTCTCTGTTAACTGTTTATCGATACTGTAAACGATCCCACGCTTGACTAACCGTTGCCTGGCGCTCTTCGCAATAACGCTTTAACGTTGATAGCTTCCTATCGGAGAGCCCACAAATCTTTGGTTCACGTTCGACTATATCGCAATCAATGTAATAATTCTGTATGCTTAGAAACATTGAAGATTATTTTCATATGCGCGATTGCAAATAAAATATGTAATTCAAACTGCGTGTATTCGACTCTGAAGATTTTAAAATCGTTGAAATCAATTTAACTCGTTTACAAAATTAAATACAGAGACAGGATTCGTGAAAATATATATCGCAAAATATTTAATATTCATAATTATTCATAGCCGAGATAATATTGGTGCTCGAACAATATTTTTCTAAAGCAATGTCATTCCGTCAAAGAGTTTATTTAAATCAAAGAAAGCGTGGAAAATCTGGAATACGCTATTTCCGCCGTAATTACATTGCAGCTTTTAAAGATATGAGAAAGATGACTATCGTGAAATAACTCTATTCAAGTCCTGTCAAAAGAGAAATTAAGATAATTTTGGAATAAGAAGCTATAAAATATTTCAAAACCAACAGAAACTACGTGACACTTTTTTTTTTTTTTTTTTTTTGAACCGAGTAATTCATCCTTTTTCATCTATTTTAAAATATTAAATATAGCAATAACTAAAGAAATCGAATGGGAGCTTTACGCAATTACAAGTATTATATATGGATGTTTCAATCAAATACTTTTAGAAATATAAAAACAGATGATGTCGGGACCGATAAAGCGAAACGCAGGGCAGAATCGGGGGTAGGGAAAGAGGTTGATGCACACATTCGCGCGCGTCTAATCGTGACACGGGAGAGTTTGGTTCCCGAGAGAGCTATCGAGAGAGGGAACAGCGTCTTCCTCTTTCCGATCTTCGCCTCCCTTCGCCGCCATGCCGTTTCGCATCGCGCAATTCTCACTTTCTCGAGAGGCTGCCGCCGAGTGTCGATCCTTGTTGGATCCGGCGATCACCTCCGACGCTCTCTCCATCCGCGTTTGGATAACGAAAGCGACGAAGGTCGATGACGTCAAGGTGAGAGACACACACGATGCTTCTCAAATACCATATCGCGGTCCTTTTCTCCACGACGATTCAACCAGCCATTCACCTCTGTCGCGTTCCTCCTTCTTGACAAAACGACAAAGAGCTCGCGCCGGGCGTCTCGTATCGCCGAATCGTCGCCGGAGAATTGCGCGGGGATATTGCTTCTCTAGAATTCATAAGGTTGCCGAGATACAATCTCTTGGCGAGGTGCATTGCGTGAACCACGACGTGATCGAATGCAAAAGTTATTACGAGAACAATCTTTTCTAATAAGATTTATATTAAAAAGCTACTAAAAATTGAACGGTTTATATTCGTGTAAACATCGGGATTATCGAATTATGTTTACATACACAATGTTTACATACATAATTTGTAAAGTTAAAATAAGGGAGACTATTGGAAATATCCAGATGAGAGTAGACTGATGAAAATAATACGCAACGATGTATCACTTATCAATAATATCAAGAATAATATCACTCTGCGCCACTATTTTAATCGATAAAACTTTTATTTATAAACATTAGCAGAATTTCGTATTTTCTCAAATCTGGCACATACTCTGATAGTATATGTGCGACGATGGCATTGCAGCGTATCACAGTCCCAATTTCCGGCTCATGAATCATGCATCGTTGTTGGCTTCCGGTTATCTGGTTGGAACGACAGAGATTTTTTGAAATTCCAATAATTAAGCTCTGTTCGCGATATTTGTACCCTAAGTTCTTCATTTTTTATTCATAGATAACAATTTTTTTCCTAATTCCAAACGTGTGGGCACAATTTTTAATAGACAAAAAAAAAAAAAAAATTTTTTTTTCTTTAATCAAATTTTTTATTTGATTTTATAATAATCTTCAATCGGCATTTTCGGTACTTCAGATCGTTCCTCTTATGCTAGTATCATTTTGTGAATGTCTGCCACGCTCATCCTCCCTTGTCGCAAAACTCATAATAATCGAGTTGCTCGCGAGCATCCGGTCCAGTCTCCTTCGTCATTGCTCGCGCTTCCGGCCGCGACGGATTTACGGCATGGTTGTAAGCTCGTTTCGTGTCGTTAGGCGAAGGGTCACGCGGATAAATGGCGCGCAGTCCTGATGAAAAAGTTTCACCGTCCCTTCTCGCGCGGTGAACACGTAGAGGCGAGAAAAAGCAAAAGGGGAGGAGCTGAGCGATAAATGAGTTTACTCTGTTCGCCGCGTCGCGTCTTGAGCTGGTAATAGCGCGCTTATCATGATAATCTGCCGACCGCCAGATGGGTGGAACCGACATCCTTAATTTTTCGACTAAACGTGAAGAGGAAACGCGATTACGTCGACAATTTCGTCGCGCGGAATAATTGATACATTTCATTTCTCGCATTCTGTGCGGAGAGAAAATTTTATTAGTATTTTATTAGTATTTTCATCACTCGTTCAAATATGCTTGCTCGCGTCTCCTCGCAACATAATTCAAATTCGTCGCGGATATTTCCTTCCTCAGCGAATATTCGCGCACGATAGGTAGGTAGGTAGGTAGGTAGGTAGGTAGGTATATCGCCCGTTTGGGGCCGACGGGGTCGTTGAATTATTGGCGAAAATTCGGCAGCGAATTTTAAAATCGTTCCATTATGGCCGTTTAATGTATGCATGGAACGCCGGAGGGCAACGCGGGGGCAGATTACACGGTATAATAATTGGAATAATATAGCGCGCATGCGCTTCCCTCCCTCCCCCTCCCAATCCTCCTCCTCACCCCCGCGCATCGAAACAATTTTGCCGCAGTAATTAATAATGCGTTAAATAACGTGTTCTTTGTCGGGATCTCGCAGCGCGCGTAATTCCCCGCTGTAAATACAATGAATGTCATATTGCTCTCCGGCATCGCGCGACCAAACCCGAGCGACGAGTTTCTGAATTAGCTATGTATGACCTATTTACTTGCACAAGAGAGCAAAGTCTGCTGTATTTTGCGGGCTAAAACGAGGGCCGACGACGACTGTCGAGTATACGAAGACCAGCGAGGACGTGAAAATCACGCTAAAAGCGTTTTAAGTGACGTTCCCCTCACGGAACGTCATCACGTGCAAACTATATGAAAAAAAAAAAAAATTTAATACGCGATTGAGAAATATCGGCGAATACATTCCGAAGGTACTAATCTATCGTGAGAAATGCGAGATATTTGATGCGTTAGCCCAAGTGGATGGAATCGAAACAGTAGATTAAATATTTCAAGCTGAAACTCACATCTCGCGAAAATAACGTCATGTCGGCTCGAAAGGATCCTTCGATGAAGAGAAATAGTGTACGGAATTTAAGACAACTATATAATAATACAGTCAAATATGAAAGTTATTTTTCTGAAAGCTATTTTTATGCAGTCGTAATATATTTTCTATAAAGAAAAAAAAAAAAAAAAAAAAAAATTTTTTTTTTATCATTCGTTCATATAGAAAGTTATTACTGGATACTTTGCTTAAACTTTTCTGGTTCGTGAGCGATAGAAATTCGCAAAGCAATATATATTAACCCATTGCCGCAAATGACGGCTATAGCCGTCAAATTTTTGTCGATATGTAGGCAAATGACGGCTATAGACGTC
>JBCAUJ010000113.1:8897718-8912107 GCA_038406275.1 Cataglyphis albicans | reverse complement strand
AATGTGATAATTTTCACTTCCAAATATACAAGTTACACTCAATTTCATCTGGTAGACATAAACAATTGAAAAAAAAAAGTGTGTTTCTGAGCGCCACTTCGAAAAAAAAAGTGTGCGGCAATGGGTTAAGAATCTTTTAAAAATTCTCCGTGCACACAGAGCGTATAATTAAATAGAGAGGATGATTGGGGACAGGAGAGGAGCTTTCATACTTAAAAATACATTACGAAGATTCCGCAGTTTCGTCGCGTTTCCATTCCCACGATCTCTTCCGCACGCTAATTCGTGTCCGAGTGCGAAAACAAACTTACGTAACAAAAGCGCGCGCAATAAAGTATCGGGACGCGTGCTTCGTTTCTCGTAGATATTCAATTTGTACGGGACGCTCGTGCTACGCGAGTGGTATGCAGATAGAGGGTGGCTGCAGAAAATAAGGCAACAAAGGGAGATAACTGAAAAAGAATCAACCAGATTCCCGATTGTGTTTCGCGACTGTGTGTATGTGTACGTTCGCTGCCGTGTAAATATTTATTATTAATAAGGCGAGATCTCATTCGGCGAGAAAAATTCTCTGCCCCGCCTAATCTTTGTCCAGGGACTGTTTCATTTAAACTACGCATTACCTGCAACATACGCATGCGAAACGTATGTACGGAGTAAAGGCTATTTCAAATAGTTTTAGAGAGCGAGCATTATAGTATACGTTTCATTCGAAGAATCTATTAGCCGGATTACCCAGAATTTCTAATAGTTTCTATACCAGCGATACGTTGCATCTCTCTCGTTTCGCGTTAAAACAAGAGAAACTACGTACGGACGAGTAGAATCAAGAGGGGGATATTACACACAACGGCCCACGGATAACTAAACAGCTCGAATACGTGATAACATACTTTAACAGAAAGTAAATAACTAACTTGTACGCTTAACTGTGTCCGCATCAGCGCGGAAACGGAAACGGAAACGCGAATCCACGCGCGTAGGGCAAACCGCGGAACAAAATATGTGTGGGGCAAGGGGGAAGGGAGGATGAGGAGGAGGAAGAGGGGGGGGAGAGAGCGGAGGCTACAAAGAGCGGATGATTTAATGATGGAAAAACTCTCTCCCTCCCTTCCCTTCTGCATCTCGACCCACATCAGGTCGGACAATTTCCACGGGGCTCGGTTCCGGTCAGTCGGTCCACAAAGCTAGCCGTGGCTTGACTAGACTAGGGACAAAATCCCCCGGGATAGCGAAAGCGACGGATCGAAAATCGAGTCAATCCACCTCTCACCCCCGTCCCCCTTCCGCTCGCCCAACTGCGAGTCGAAAGAGCCATAGTGTGCCATCAAGTTGCAAGGGATATTGGCTCTTTGAGGAAGAGCTTTAATGCAGTATTAACCCTTACTGATGTCGCACATGGGAATCGAAAATCTCGAATGAATGATGTAGTTAAATGAAAATGAAAAAGTGACGAAAAATATTCGACTGAAAGAAAAATGAGTGAAACGTTATGATATAATTTGTATAATAAATTTTTAAATGCAAAAAAAAAAAAAAAAAAAAAAAAATCAAAAAAAGAACTAAAGAAAAAGAATGAAATTTCGAGTGGAAATATTAAAAATTTCGCGAATACACGATAAATATTCGACTATTTATTCGGATAAATTACGATAAAATTTATTTAAATAATGTATAAATAAATTACTGGGCTTAAAGTAAATAATTATTGAATTAAAAAATTTAAATAAATTATTTAAACACGGAAATACTTATATCTGCTAATAAATGACAAGTAATATTATGAAATTATTAGGATAATATGCTCGATTTCTAATCCGTACTTTAAGCGAAATTACGTTCACCAAAAGATGAGAAAGATAAAAAAGAAATTAATTCTCTCGCTTTTATCTCGCAATAATTCTGCTTCTTCCGACACGTGATTAGCGGGATCTTGCGCGAATTATAAAAAGTGCCACGGAAGAGAAATACCTTTCATCGTGTGCACGGATGTAGGAACAAATTTTTCCACTTCCTCGCCCGAGGGTAGGACAGAACGATGCTTGGGCGCTCATTAAGCGTAATCTGATCAAGCAACGTCATTAATCTTTGTCCGGTTACTCGCTGAAGAAGAGCGCTTCTTTGTCGCGAAACAAGATCGGATCACTAGCCAGGCAAAATCGGCTTCGATTCTGCCACTTTATCGATTAATTATATTATAATCACCGTCATCGTTTATTAGTCGTTTCATTTTCTCGTTGGCTCGTTTGCGCAGCGACGACGCCATGTAAATGCACCTTTCCTTGACCGCCGTAAGCGCGATCGCTTTTGTGTTTTTCGACGCATCACGGCTACGTCAACCGCTCGTTCAACTATGTCAAGTCGTATAATTGATTACCGCCGAGAGAGAAATATCGGATGCCGCGGTGACAGCCGTCTATTTCTGACGAAAATAAATGCGATGATATTTTCGCGAAAAGTATCGCAATCACGATTCTATTATGTGACGTTGCAGCAAACTATCTTTTTTTCTCGCGTCTCGCGCTCGATAATATTCTACGATATAAAAATATAAATGAAACTGAATATTAAACTGATTATTAAAAATAAACAAATTATTTAAAAATCATATATTTAATAATATACGTTACGCTTATAAAGTTTATATAAATTAAATAGTTACGCACAATTCTCATCGATTTATTAACATTAATAAATTTTTGGAATAATAATTAACGTTTGTCAAAATGACGAAGAAAAATATAGAAGAATTACATATAAACGTAAATTATCTTGTGCATAAATATCGTTTGCATTCGAGGTTCGTCGGCAAATTGAGAACAGCCGGTCGCCGAAGTGGAAATGGCATCACTTACGGGTCAGTTTGGATCGGGTAACTTCATTCGGCTAAGTATTGCTGAAATTACTCTAACAATTGCTGGCCGGTGTGTCACTTCAATCTGCATAACAATTGAGTATACGATCATACTAGACGAGAGCGACAAAAGGAAGTGAATTATTTTGCGCGCTCGATTCCGCGATGTGTTTTCCGGAGACGTCGCATAAAATTCATGCTGATAGAATAGTCACTATAAAATAGTCAGGAAGCGGGGGAAAAGGACACTCGCATCCTTACGCGAGAAAAATATTCCAGATATTATTTATCTATATAATAATATATAATAATATTTCTTCGAATCATGTTTGAGATATTTTGAAATTGAAGGGATAATAGTATATAACACATCACTCAATAAGTCCCCGGTCTGACACATTATGGCAACATTGTTGACAGACCCACGTGATTTCTAAAAAAAAAAAATTTGTTTTTCTTAGTTAGACCGGAGACTTATTGAGTGATGTGTTATGTATGTGTATTGCATATTTGCAAAATGTAAATTTGAAAACTTTACACTTATGTGTGGGTGAAGAGGAGAAGGGGAGATCAAGTATATCGCAAGATGTCTTAAAATATTTATGAGAGAATAGAAGTTGTGAGAAAACTTTCGCGCTTTTAATAGAAGAATAATAAACTTGAGAATTTTAAAAAAGGTAGGGGGGGGGAAACGGGGGTAAAATTTGTGCAAAATGCAAATCTAAGAGTGTGCAGAAGGAGAAAATAAATAATATATAATGAAGCAATGAAATATTATCTCGGATGGACTCCCGGAGACTATATGACGATCGCGAATAGCGTCTAATGAACCGAGGCAGCCATAAATCGCCGTGTCCTTTTATAACGACTCGGATATATCCTCGGCGCTGTCGTTTTCGTTTTCAGGATCTCATAAAAAGCTCCAACAATTAACGAAGTTTCATGGTCGCAATATGGTTCATAACGAGCGGCGCGACAAAGTTTCGCGCAGTAATGAACTATAATCGTCGTGAAAATGGAGTCGAAAAACGGTCGTGTTAAACATTGAAATTGTTTTTTCTGCGCGCCAATTGCAGGTCATCAAAGATAATCAAACTAAAAAAAAAAAAAAAAAAAATTCATGCAATCTAATAAATGATTAAAACAGCTAAATATTGTGCGTGAATTTCTCTTTGTTAAAACATCAAAAAATATCAAAATTAATAGAGTGACACTTATAAACTTCGTGAACTGTTTTTTTGTATCTCACAATAACCGTAGATCCTACATTTATCATAATATAACAATTAATATTATTCACATAAAATAGAGAAAATGTAATAAGATGAAATTGTAATAACTTAACCAACTCGAACTCTTTCTCTGGTGATCCGTCTATCAGTCTCGTAACACACTCTCGTTATCATCGTCCATCTGTACCTGTCCAACGCCGTTCTTCTCGACGTCGACTACATGTTTGCGCCGAGGAAGCTCAAGTCCTGATCGCATCAGCGAACCACCGAGCACCACCTGTTCCGACCGCTTATAGTGTCGCTTTTGTGGAATGCCCTGTCCGTGCACAGACAAGGGTCTCGTTTTCGACGGTGGGTGGCTCAACGTCGTTATTAATGACGCGCACTCGAAGCGCGGTAAGATGCCGAGGGGATTTATAGACCCCGGGATACGCGAGTCAAGTTGAGAGAGGAAAGAAGACAGCGGCGACAGAAGGCGCGGCCGAGCAAAAAGAGGCCTCGTTTTATCGTCGGCAAGTTTCCCTCGTGGCGATGCTTCTAGAAATGATGGCGGACGGGTCAAAGAAGAAGAAGCGGCCAGCGGAGTTTTTCTCCGGACGATCCATTCGGCCCCGGGTCTGCGGTCGTTTCTTATCCGCAGGAGAGGAGAGCGGCGATGATACGGGAAAGGGGCGGATCCCTTTACCTCAGTCAGTGTGTTTCCCCCGCGGCAGGTTCTTTTTGTTTTAGATGCATCAAAGACGTCGCCGAGCGCGGTGGCACGAGTGGTTCTTCACGCGAGTCACATAGAGCAGCTATTAATGCGCGGTTGAAAAATTCATGAACCCCCTCGTTCTCGCGACGAGGTCGACGAGGTGGATGTGCATTATTTTCTCGCGGAGCGATTTGCAAAATGGCCTCGCCGCCACGATACGCTCAAAACGCGCTTGTTTATGCGGCGCTTATACTTTTCAAGTTCACAAGCGCCAAACGGGCGTGAAGATAAATTAAGAGAGTCTCAATTTTATTCTCCATTTTTTCCATCCGAGAAAAACATATTCTCCATAAATGTAATTCGCTTCAGAGAATGTCATCCGAGTTTCTAAGAAACTCATCCTTTGTTACAAATTTTCGCAAATTTTCACTTTACAATCAAAGTTACTTGCCGTGAAGTTGTTTTCATTCAAATATATAGAGCAATAAAATTTTGTCACATTTTTTTTTTTTTTTTTTTTTTCGAAATTTAATTCTCCTATATTTTTCAATTTTTAATGCAATAAAAATATTAATAGCTTATCATCGATACAACAAAAATTTTCGTTCTTCTTAATTTTTCTAGAATCGCTTCCAAAAATGAACAAACTAACTAGTCATCGCTTTGAAAGGACTACGTGACTTTTTCTTTTCCTCCCCACAAAAGTGTTATGACAATTGCAATAATCGTTGCGAGTTCAAGGGGCTTGATGGAAACACAAGAAATTCGCACAGGCCCTTTTGCGAATCGCGTAGCTCTGGTTACCATCCAGACGATGACTGCGCACTTAATACCTTTAATATCGCGTTTTATTAAAATCTCGTGCCAGGAATGAAAGAAGGACGCGGTGCGGCGAAGAGGAATCGCGGACAAGGTTTAATAAAAGCGAAACAAGAGCGGCCCGAGTCAGCTGATGGGGAGAATATTTGCCAAAGAAATAATTAGGAACGTGAAGAGCTGGCCAGATTAGGCCCAGGAAAGGACATTCACGCGAATACATTTCATTTCTTTTCGGGTATCGAGAAAGACATCAAGAAATGCAAAATACTTTAGATCAAAAAGCTACTTCGTTAAAATCTCTCTTTTTATTAAATAATAATTATCTAATTATTTGACCAAATTAAAAACTGTCATATGTCATAAGGAATATGTTTATCTTGATCTTTTTTATTTATTTTTTTTTTTTTTAAATTACTCTTATAATATATATACATACCACGATGAATGCATACATTGATAAAAATGTTATATTAATTCTGTATTTATATGTAAAAATATTAATGCTAAAGAGTTATGGAAAGTTGAGCTTTGCGGGAAAATGTACATCCCTTTGGCACATCTTACCGTTCCGGCTGCGCGTATAACACACTTGCATTCACGTCATGCGTACACGCACGTAGCGGCACAGACACCGAAATACCGGTTAATTGAGTATTTGCATGAAAAGGATTTAATTTGCGCTGGCGGAACTTCGCAAGTACCTGTGCGCGCTTTGTAAATTGAATAAATTAAATACGTGAGAAGCTCTTTCATTGCGCGTCGCGCTTCTTGCTCTCTCGAAAATATTTGCCGAACAATTCTGATATTACGACACTTCGTTACGATAAAATTAATAAACAGCTAGAAAAGACTAATTAACGAAATTGCGATCGGAGAATATTAATGAAAACAAAGACGAGAAGCTAATTAAGCGAATGATAAACGCGTTCGTGCGAGTAACGATAGCTAACGTGTTATCGTAACGTAAAATTGCCCGTAGATTGTTAACGAATCGTAATTATTCGAAATTAACCCGTGGTGCAAAAAAAAAAAAAAAAAAAAAAAAACTCATTCGTAAATTACGCGTGTGATTTACGGTTCTAATCTCACACTGACCTAAAACTGGATCTTAATTACCCAAGGCATTTGCTTCCGTTTATGACAACATTAGCATCACAAATATTAATTTCACCGCACAATCTAATCATAATTTTTCATAAAGATTATTCTATTACATGTATAAAATCTTCTTTATAAAGGAAGAGATACTCTTGAATAATAATAATTATTAATCACTACGCGCATCCGTTTTATATTCATTAATTTATATTATAAAATATTATATATCCTTCTTATTATTATACGAATAAACAAAATAATCTAAATATTAATTAGTATTGTTATAAATATAATAGACGTACAGCATATAATGATTACAAAGTTTAATCATTTATTTTAAAGAGACGTGACGAAAAATGTATCATTTAATCCTAGTAATTATTCATAAATAAAGATTTTGATGTCGAAGAATTGTGATATATTTTTTGTTACGAATATTATTTTCCCATGAAGGATTAAAAAAAAAAAAAATGTTCGATGTGATTATATAGTATTCCGCGAGAGATGCTTTTTATATTTCTAAAAATATACAGCAACCGTGTAACTATTTTGAAAGAAACTCGTGAGGAGAGACGTTTTCAAGAATTCTCGACTCCTGAAAAATGCTCGGCTCGAGACTAGAGTCTGGAGTAGCAGAAAGGGAGAGAAAATCTCGATAAGTCATGCCGGAGGCGTATGTGAATCGAAAAGTTTGGTAGATATATTTCCATACATATACATTAGGAAGACAGAAGACACGAAGTTCAATAACTTGGCGCGTTACGGCAGAAAGATCGATCACTCGATTCTTTGTTAAAGCAGGAGCAGCAGCGTTTGATAAGCGTAACAAAGGAGAGCTCGCGCGCACTATCTTTGCCGGAGTGAATCCCGGAAAACATGACGACGACAACGACCACGACGACGGTATCGTCAACGTGTTCCGTCACGTGGAAGCGTGTAAAGAAAGAGCGTGGTGCGTGTCGTCGTGTCGTCAGTCATCGTCGCAAGAGACGACGAAGAGAAATTTGGCGAGAGCTCGCGATCGTCGGAATCTAGGGTCTATCCGCCGTCAACCTCGTTTCGCGTATCCGCGAAGCCGCTCTCACAGGTGGCACGACGTTTATAAGCGACGTTCCAACGACAATGGGAGTTACGAATCTAGGATATCTTGACGTGGCGCAAATTTACGAAATGCCGAAAAGTTTCAGATAGTTTAACACCGCAAATGCGAAAAATATAGAACTCTCGCTCGTCGATGGTTGTAATTAAAGAACTTTAACCGGTTACGACAAACGCACTCCAACAAAATAATCACGGTCTTCTCCATCCCTTTTTATGCTCGCCGATAATTGTTAATTTAAGAAAATAAATTATTTATACAAAGTCGTTCGCGTAAGCGGAGTATTTGCCGAAGGCTGGTTAAGAGAGGACGACACTTTGAGCGATAAATTATTCGACGCGCACAACCGGGCCACATGTACAATCGGCAACATCAAGCGTCCACGGATTATAACGGGTATACTCACACTTCGGCGAGAGTTTGCAAGTTGGCGAAGTTGCCTGCAGCGCACGATAGGTCGAAGACGATAGCCCAAGTGGACAGAACGTGTTTCGTCGTAATCTACACGAGTCTGTTGCTGTCCTCCGGGTTTCTCCGCGACACGAGAGTCGCCGGATGCAGCCGATTCGATTCCCACGGATATGTCGAACGGAGCTGCTGCCCCGCTTAATACCGGCACCATTCTCGTAGCCCACGTAGACGTAAAACGACCAATGTCGACGCTCGTAGGGTATCGATATCGGTGCGATTCTCGAGAGAAATGCAACGGAAAGGAAAAAAAGATTTCTGACTTGGGCATTTTTTCCGATACCAATATTGCCGATATCACCTTGTCAATATTCCTTTAATTAGGAGGGACGTTATTTAATATAATTAAAATTTATATAAAATTCTATATTTTTAAGAATTAGAATCAAGATAAAAGATTTCAGTAATAGTGAGTGCGACAGTAATAATTTAAATTAAACTTGATGCTTATGCGTCAGAATACAATTTTATTTGCAATAATTTATAATTAATAAAATAGCGGGAAACTTAAAATTTTTTATTATTTAGAAAAATAGAATTTTAATCAAGAAAAATATTATTTCTTATTTCTTCCGGCAATAATTTCAATTTTAATTGCCGATTTAATGGGTTTTTACACATTATGCACACGGCTATTGAATAATGCTTGTATTTAAATTAATTCATTAATATTGATATTACGTTACATATTACATGTCGCCATGATAATCGACGAACACGATGCGAGTCGGTCGTACTCAAACGTAAAGTGTAATTTATTATACGAATTAAACGAGAGGGCGACGCACGGCTAGCAATATTCCCGATTCGTATTTAAAACTGGCGATATCTGTATTGATTGAAAATGTGCGTGGGCGGAACGTTTAAAACTAAAACTCATTGCAGGAGTATCGATTTCAATTTGTGAAAAATAATTTCGCCGCTCGCGTCAAAATCGCGCCGATCTTTTCGGAAGGTTAATTTTCATATTGAAAGCTTTTCACGAGATATTATCGTCATACTTTCAGAACAATTCTTTCTGACGTTTATCTGACCAATTAGCGTGTCATATAGAGAAAAATTCTGTTAAATAAATATGTGTAATTCATAGATATAAGCTTCGCAACAACTGTTTTCAAAAATATGACTTTCCCATCAAGAAAAACTACGAGTGAAAAACTATCAAAGAGATATATGTTTGATATTCTTAGAGATTGCGTGCTTTCAAGATAACAGATGCGATTCTGGACTCGATGAATCGATAATATGTCTAAACTTCGATATGAAAACTTGGATATTTTTTCGTGAGTTATGTCACATCGCTCTTTGCATATAAATCAAGTCTTTAAAATAAAATGTTGAAAAAAAAAAAAAAAAAAAAAAAATTCCTCTGTATTTTCAGAATAATTTTTATCTCTGAAATTACTAAATAACGAGAGTCGGGATAACATATATTTTATTCTTAACCTTGGATCGTAATAATTTTATCTCTAAGCCCGCAGCTGAAAACATCTCCCCATGCTAGACAATTCGTTACACGGTAATTAACAGCCCTATCGTGTCGTGTAACACTTATCCGTGGCTTAGTTCTCTCTCTCTCTCTCTCTCCCTCGGTAAATAACAGAAGAATGATTCTCCTCACGAGGAAAGCGAATTCTAACGACGACGACGACGGTGGTTGGACACCGACGTTCGCATGATTGCTCAGAATCCACCGCAAATCCATGCCCCATGCTCGCCTAAGGCGCGTCGGGGATCAGGGGCGTCTATAATTTAAGCTCTGCGTATCAATCGCCGTAGGGCGAGTACGGCTGGAAGAGCAATTTACGTGATCGGAGAGGATGAAGGAGGGGGAGAGATCGCCGCTGGTGGACGGCGGGACGAACCGGTGGTGAAGATAGGGATTTCCAGAGGGTGGATGGGGAGTGACTGACTGGAGTTGGAGGCCTAGGGGATGATTTCCCGATGGGGTTGAGGGCGGCGGCGGCGATCCAGACGACCGAGGGCTGCTGGTTAGGCCCGTGCGTGTTTATCGATCCCCCCCCCCCCCGCACACGTCACTACACGTTCCTCTTCGGTGAAAGTAAAACCGCACTCTTTTGCGGTTTTACCTGTTTGCGTGCGAGAGCGATCCTTTTAATACTCTTCTCCTGCACGGGCGGCTGTCTCGCTTCGGCGATCGCGAATGCGCGCGCGCAACGTCGAAAATTGCAAACTGCAATACGCCGTGATTGTGTTAGCTTCTCTTTGCCGCGCCGCTTTTGTTTGTGCATCCCCGTTAGCGATTCGTCCGTCGCGGAGATTCTATCGGCTTGTGATTTCATCGATACTTGCGCGCTTGTTTTCAAGTCTGTCACACGTTCGTTTCGAAATTGTCCTCCGAAACCGCGCGCCGAAAATGTTTTCTACACTTTTTCGGCAGAGTTATTGATTTGTTTGTTAAACGAACTTTAATCTCGTTTCTCAAAGCGAATCTTAAAAAATATAAATTAAACTTCTCTGTCTCTTTTAAGAAACGATGAATCATATTTGGATATATTATTGATTATCGTTAATTCGAATTTAATATCATAATATTCAGACTTATGATTTAATTAAATGATTCTTAATTAAAGAATAAATTCTATTTATTCTTGTTGAAATATTAAATTTATATATCGCATACATATATTTTAAAATAAATTTTTTTCTCCATCAAAAGGTATCTTAGCAGAATTTTTAGATCACGTTACAGCCGCTTACAATAATTAGCCGCGACGTTATTCTTGGGAGACTCAATCGTGCTATAATGAGTTTCTGCCGACCCCGCGCGAGAGCTCCTGTCTCATCCTGTTAAGGATTAGGACCGGCTGCGAGCTACGGAAGTGGCTGCTGTAGGATGGAGCAATCGAGTTACCCCGTAGTCCGCCATATTGGCGGCACCGAAATTTAATAAAGCTGATTGGTAAATTGCCACCGAGACCTCGTAGAAGAGAGGTGGAGAGAGAGAGAGAGAGAGAGAGAGAGAGAGAAGGCGAAGACACGAAGGCTCTTCCCTTGAATTCCTGCGCGCGATCGCTCGCCTATACGAGAGCATAGATGCCCTCCTCCGAAGTTGCCGTGAATTATTAACGAGAAAGGACACTGAGGATGAACGTTGAAGATCGGGGGTTCTTGTAAGGTAGAAGGGGCATCTCGATGCGCAGCGATTATCCATAATATTTGGTTCGTGTTAATTTTGCTCCTCTTTTCTATCCTCTCGTCGATGATGATTCTTCTCGTTTCATAAAGATTAAAAGTGAAATAACGACATTTCAATTCATCCGTTATTTTATCGCGCTCGTTTTATATTGACGTTTAATGCTACCCGCGAATGTTCATCATTAGCGGTAGCGATGAGATGAGATCTCGCGGTGGAGATCAAGCCGCGCGTTCAACGTCATTATCGTCATGAAACAAGCTCTGGCTTTGAGAGCGGCTACGAATCGAAGGTCGAATCTTCCGGACCAATCGCAATACCCATTAACGTGCTGGAATTCAGAGATGATGGTGATGATCGCGGTGATGGTGGGTCGTGTTGCGGTCGACGACGATCAATCGCGCTTCCTCTCTTTCTCTCTCTCTCTCTCTCGGCGATCCTTGTTGTTCGTGTTGCGTCCAAAATCCAAGGTTCTACTCCAGGATAGGCGGAGGGAAGAACCGCAGCAGCGATAGACGTTAGCTCTGCGACATATGTACGTTTGTTTCACGAGCATGAATGGCGAGACAATTGTACGATGGATTTTTTATTTGCGAGAACGATTATTGTCGGTGACTCGGTATTAGATCTGATTTTTTAATTAGTTATTAAAGCGATATGACACGTGATTATAGTTTGCCTACGGAGAGAGATCTTTACTCTTTCCTCCCTATTATTTCAAAAAACGCGATTCGATAAACTTCAAATACGAATAATTAAATGTTATTTTTTGTTATTAAAATCTGTTTCCTTTGAAGTACATATATATATATACGTTCAATGAATCTTTGATATATAGGTAGTTTGGAATAAAAGCTGGAGGCACGAATGAAACTGCAGGCGACGTAAATATGACATATTGTAAATAACGCTTGAAAAATATTGTCGCATCGAAGGGATGACGATCGATGAATAGACAGGGGCATTACCAAAGGGTGAGAATAAATGGAAAATTCGTTGACCGCTGTTGTCATTTTTGCGATGGAAGTACGCGACGATTGAAATTTCTAGCGATGCGTCGTCTATATTTTCGCAAACTGTATGAAATAAAATAATTTTAATGATTTTAATTATCCCGTAGATAAATCATTTTATACATTTATTAAAAAGATTTTAAAAATAGAATTTTCTCAAAGACTTCAATCAAAATCGATTGATATAGATTCTTTCGTACTTTATTATTATTATTATTTTTTTTTAATATTAAAAGATAAAAAAAGTATTTATTGAAATATTAAGTTTCCAATCTGTCCGTGATTCTTTATATCTGCAGATTTTCATAAATGCATTCGAAATGAAATTCTATTTTTGAACAATAGCCTCAATTTATGCTAACCTCAGCCAAGCTCCTAACATCGATTCTCAGACGATGGCGGGAGCCTCATAGTGCTCAGAGCACTATCAGTGAAAAATATTAGAGTCGACTAGTCACCTGCGCGAAATAGCTGAGTAACCTTCTAGAAAATCGCGAACATCCATCTTGCAGAAATTTACATCTTTTCTCTATAGCTTCGATGCAAACAGTATTATACACGACGCAAATTGTATTACTTTTAGTCGCATTTATCTTCTAATAACGTGCCCTTTATAATTTTTTCATACATTAATGATATATTACATCGTATCTCTTCATGTCAAATGATACGATAATATTTGAATCTTTTTCGTTATCTCTCTATTTTATTTTCATCCCTCGTGATAACATTTTCCTTTATTTTATATCGCATTTCTCATATTCTCCATTTTTATATTTTATCGTATATTTTCTTATAGCATCGCTAAAATTTCAAAGTGCAATAGGATTGAACGCGACGATAATCCTCGAGCGTGCAAATAGCCTCGGAAAAGAGCCGCGAAGGCTGCGCTCCAAACATTCACGCAGCTCGCATAGGACTCGCGTAAATCGTATAATTCTTCTCTTACTGTGCCGATAACGCGTCATCCGGCGTTATCGCTTCCCGGCGTGTTTATATCGAGGGGATTTCGATGGCGTCCAAGGAATTCGAGATCGCCGCGCGCTCGTGTTATTTGATTTATCGCGGGCTTTCGGGATGGACGAAAACAATGAGAGGGAGAGAGAAAGAGAGAGAGAGAGAGCGCCAATATTAATCTGCAGCGACCCTGGGGGTCGCTGTAGATTACGTCGTCGGCGAGCGCTCTCGTTCTTTCCCGAATTCGCTGGAATCGGTGCGGGAAGCGCACCGATGTCGCGCAATCCGCATATCCGACGTTCCCTATCGCAGACTTCTGTATTTCCTTTCCATTTTTCCATTTTTCACGGTGATGTATAGAGCCGATCATTAATTAGACTCGACGTGAGAAGAGCAGAGTATGCTCGCAATTATTTTTCCGTTCAAGGGGGACTCTAGCAAATGATAAGCGGTTTGCTGATGCGATTTATGGTTGCAAAATGACATATATATATATAAGAAATATTAACAGTTTTATTTTTTCTCCATTTTATTTCAATAAATAAGATTACTATTATTCGTCTTATTTTTATATTTTATCTTATTCCTTTCACATCGCGCGCGCTGACAAGTTCGTAAAGGGAAAAGAGATATCTGTCACCACTTCGGTGCGAACGCAACGAAGTTCACGAAGTGGGTCACAACGACAGCACGTCCATCGTACATCCGTACTCCTATAATTCGCCCCTTCAAAATCGGGACTCGGAATTATATAGTCCGTATAAGAACGGATTCGGCGGATTGAAGGATCACGCTTGGCTTGATCGTTACTATTCGAAGAACACGCTGGAATCGTTCGCTTTCGCGCCGCATTTCCTGCTCATCTCTCTCCTCATTTTTATCTGATTTTTCCTCGCGTACATTCTAATCTCTCCTCATCCATTTTTTTTTGCCACAACTTCTTCGCTCTTTCTCGTATCCTCCTCCCTTGTTTCCGTCCGTCTTTTTCTTCGCCGGCT
>JBCAUJ010000113.1:8866834-8883181 GCA_038406275.1 Cataglyphis albicans | reverse complement strand
TATATATATAAAATGCAAATATTTTTGCATTATAACAATTTCAGATTGTAGGAATTTTTGTAGATTTATTTATAATCATACTTTTATTTATCAGAAAATAAATATATAAAATATATAAAAAATATAAAAATAATATTTAATTATTATTAATCAATTTAATATTACATATCAAAATTATGCAACATTTTTGTGTGAATCTGATTTATTTTTTATTTTTTTATATAGACAACAAAAATTTAATAAATCTGCTTAGAATTTCTTTGTTATATATAATTATTAAATTCATCAACTAGAAATAATTTATCATATGCTTACAAATAATATATATATATATATATATCAATCACATGAAATATGATGAGTGAGATATTGATTTGATTGACTTGCACGAGCGTATCTGAGAAATCGTCGGCGACTTCAGAGGCATCAACGACCCTCCATGCTTTTTGCCTCTTCATTCCGTCATTCCTGACGACCCACCCTCCCAGATATCCTATCAGCATGATCCCACGGGGGGAATAATTTTTCCCTCGGCTAGCAGGTTGCTGGTGACACATTTTGGATGTCTATTAATCTCCGGCCGATGCGACGCGTTGAGAACAGCCGACAACAACGATCGCCGTAACGCGAAGCGCGCGGTTCTGCGTGTCGCCTGACAATTATTATAAAGGATGATGCTTGTTACGGGCAGCTGCCGTTTTCCTCGCATTTTCCTCTTTCGCGCACTCTCTTGTGTCATTTTATCTAATCGAAATGATAATTTTTATGTCATCGGATAGCGTCAAAAAAAAAAAAAAAAAAAAAACGCATTCGTATAAATATAAGTTTCCTTAAAATATTTTCTTCGAAATTAAATATAATTCCGTATTATTTAGATACAAAAATTATTCTTAAAAATTATTGAAACTTTTCCCTTATTAGACATAAAAATTTCCGTTGATAATTTTACGATTTTTATGATTTATAGGAAAGAATGAAAAATATCTGCAGATATAACGATTATTAAAATTGATAATTATAAATAAAAATGCACGACGAGTCCCTGAAAGCTCTGACAAAAATTTCGAAAACACGTTTTATTCATCAAAAGGAATGAAGAATGTTTATATAAATCCGTGCCTGGGAAAATACTATCCTTTTGAGTTATAGCCCTCCCATTATAGCCAGGCAGAAATGCCGGTTGCATCCCTACTAAAGAATCAAAAGCGCAATGATCCGGTGCGCGTTACAGTAGTGACCTATCTCGGCAAAATAATGCCTCGTGCTATCTGCGTAATACTTTTCCTCAATGTGCATATCTATCGGTTCATTCTACCGTTACACACGGACAAAATTTTGTCGCGCACGGGCGGGGAGGCGGGGGGAGGGGGGGGGGGTTAACAATACGATCCGGGATCCGGCATTGAAAAAAGGAAAGGTCGGCGAGAATCAACGAAATTCGATAATTTTACCGTCGCAGGAAGTTCGTCATATCCGATTCCGCCCCGACTCTCCGCCCGTAAAATTGCCGATAAAACTCTTCTCGAATGAGAAAATATCTCGAGCACGGCCCCGAATTGTGCGCGCATGAAAGAATTATTAGTTCTCTCTCGAGATTTTTTTTTTTTTTCGCTCTCAGAGTTCTCTCGGTATAGTACCGTTCTCCAGACCGGAAGGTGCATATTTCGCATTCAGGGCATGATTCTTGAAGACCGCCGCGATGAAAACTTGGGGCTTTATGCGGGAAAGCGTCTTTTCGCGACAAGGATCCTCGAAGATCCGGCGAGTAGAGGGCATAATGTCGGAGAATGTGGGCGCAAGGGCGCGAAACAAGGGAGCGAAGGAACCTGCTCCCCCACCGGGGCGCGCGTTGAATGGAAACATAACGAAAGGAAAGAGGGGGGGGGGGAGAGGAAAATCTGATTTTTTTTCTGCTCGAATATACTTTCACTTCGAGTTATACTCTCACCTTTGCATCGTGAAGGGTCTCTTCTCGTCGGGATACATAATTAAATTCCGCCTTTTACGCGAGCAAAACTTCCGTATCGAAGATATTTCGTGGCGCGCCGAATCCGCCTGCAATTGAATTAATCCCTTTGTTGTTTATCTCGCCGGGACTTCGCGATGGAACTCTTCGGAAAAAAAATTAAAAAAAAAATAGAAACAAAACGAAAGAAGGAAAGACACATCCGGAACGAAGAAAAACCTGCTGCACCGTCTTCAATTATCCCAAGCCGAGGAATACTAGGGATTCTCTTTCTCGACCGCAACGAAGATTTATTTGTCGATTAAAGATAGCGGCACGGGCTAATTTCCGCAAGAATACGGCAATTCGTTCCCCATAGTGTCAGCTAGCCCGTAGTCCTCCATATATTTCGTAGATCGAAAGAATCGAGTAATTAAGTCATATTTGTTTTGTTAAGAAAAGAATATATACACAGCAAAGACAGAGGGGAGGGGGAAAGAGGGAAGATGGCGAAGAAAGAGAGAGAGAGAGAGAGAGAGAGAGAGAGAGAGAGATAAAGAATTCTAATAAAATTTTTTTATAAATTTTACACTATTTTAGAAAGATCTTGCTACCGTCATTTTTGAAAGACGCCCGGGCTCTTCGTCAGCATTATTCGTACCTTCCCCACGAGTTATTCAATCAGAACGATAAATTTACCCGATTCCTCGATTAATTGAATCTGAAAAATAATGTCGGAAATCCCATAGAAGGGCTCTTAACGATCCTCATGGGGACGAAGGGCCAGGGAGATATTCGAGGGTTTCATTAATTGACCAAGATCCGCGCGCAGATTAAAGCGGAATCACGGGACAGAGAATTGCAAATCTCGCGAGAGCCTTCCCGAAGCCTCTCTTTTTCTCTTTCTGCCGTGGAATTAAAATTATCCTCAGCTAATGAACACTCTTCTCTTTTATATTTGTTTAGGATTCATCGAAAGTAATGGATATAGGAAGACGCAAACGGATAACTTAATAGTCCATTTCAAAAATGAATGTGTAAATTGTAAAAGATTAAATGTGACGCTTAAGTTGTAGTATTTATTTAATTATTCACATCAATTTATATCTCTAATCGGATAATCAGCTAATTACCTGAGCAAGACATTAACATTTTTTTCATATCCAAATGAAATCATTATTCCTTTCATTAAGACGTATACCTAGCTATCCTTGGCATATTCAAGACGGGCATTTACATCTTAATTTCACGAGCTGTCAAATATTTTTTAAATATTTTCGCGTTCTTAATGTGTGTTTTTCTTAACGTATTTTCTAACGTATTTTCAAAATTGAAAATAATGCCGTGTAAAGTGCAACGTCGGTTATACCGTAGCTAAAATGTATTTCACAGAGGCGACAACAATTGCTTATAGCGGCAACGGACGTGACGTCGACAGGCGTGCAATTTGCTTGCCTGCACGGAATTGCTTCTCGATGCACCGACGCGCGATCCTCCATCCGGTCGTCAGCTCTAAACATCGCGTCAAATTCCAGAATTAGCCTCTATTGGATCGTGTCCTCGTCGATTAGCGGCCCTTCGGGGACTTTGTCGGAAACTAACGCGATAATATTAGTGAGTTTCATTTCGAGATAATCATAACGCGGAGATTGAATTCTTCCGCGAGCGAGACGAACGTCAATATTATTAGCGTCACGTTAATATTACTAACCGTCAACATCGTACAATACCTTCAATACATTCTCAATGCTCAAAATGCAACGAACGTGATACGATATTTTTTTGTCACAATGTTATCTTGAATGCTATTTTCATGCAATATGTTTACTTTCCATTTTTGTATCCGTTTGCATGTGAAAATACGTGCCTGTCTTTTTTTTTTTTTTTCCTATTAAAGTAGAAACCAAACACGGGTTTCAGCTTCAGCGGATTCGCAGAATCTATTTCAGTTTATCCGGACTTGACATATAGCACCGTTTAATTTTCACCACACTTTTCGTTGTATTTTTTGGGGGCTCTGACATTTTTTATATACCCGTTCATACCGAGTATCTACCAAAAATCTCTCGCGACAGTCACTAATCGCCGATTACCAGTTCGAGTCGATTAAAACAACGTATCGAAGGCTAATCCCAAGCTACGAGAGAATTCGGTGATTAAAATTGTTTATTGTGTGATCGGTACACCGCGATCTTTATAGTGATCTTTATAGTGGTGGCTTTGCAAAAATTTCGCGCGTATATAATACATTCGCAAAAAGACAGAGAGAGAGAGAGAAAAAGAAAGAGAAAAGATGGAGAGATGCGGTGAGCTTTCAATAACACGATGCAGAGCCATTTTCAAAATTGAATTTTATCTTGCGCATATTACGTTGCTTCGTTTTATTTCGTTCAGGATTTTCTTTACGTCGTATTCACTCGTTCGTATCTTCTGCCGATCGTGGAAAACTTTTTTCGCTGCCACCGCACATATCAGCGAGAATATTTTATTCTTAGCTGTCAAAAAAAAAAAAAAAAAAAGCGAAAAAGAGAAAGAGAAAGTAGTTTATACGAAAAGCAATACATATATGTATGCACATCCACAAACTTGTAATATTATAAATATATTATATTTATTTCTCGCAAAGTTACAATATAATATACACATCTATGTGTAATAAATACAGATTTTACATATTATACTATTTATCAGAATTGATTACTGGAATTTAATCGAAACAAATTAACAGTTCGTCTCAAAAGATCTGTAAGTGCATTGTCGTGCGATTCAACAGAACTCACTTTGTCGTTCCGACCGGACAGAAGAAAGCAGAAATAAAGAGCAAACGAGTCTTATTACCCAGTACAGCGAGTTTGTTGAGCGAAAATACTCCCGGGATGGAGAAGGGAACAGGAGGAAAAGGGAAGATAACGGCGAAAGGAAAAGGAAAGAAAGAGAAAAAAAAAACTCGAGAAGAAAAAAAAAATTAGATCGAGAGAAGAAACTACAAGAAGCGCCGGGCGAACGCGGGTGCATCTCGAAATCCCGCAGGAAGCGGACGTTAACTTCGTCGTTTAATTTCAGTTCCTCTCTACTACGGGTCAGGGATAATCCGACGTTCTTCTGGCAGGGGTGTAATTTTCCAGACGCGGAATTTCCCGCGGACTGTGTCTCGCGACGCAAGAACAAAGTCGGACGACGAATAGGTACTGCCGTTGATCAGAGATTGTCTGCGATTCAGAAGCGTTCTATCGCTCGGGAAAAACGACCAAACAAGCAGAGCGTTACACATACAAAACATGGCACATTAGAATTAAAATTGTGTGCACTTGACACATCACTCAATAAGTCCCCGGTCTGACACATTATGGCAACATTGTTGACAGACCCACGTGATTTCTAAAAAAAAAAATTTCTTTTTCTTAGTTAAACCGGAGACTCATTGAGCGATGTGTTATGTAATATCGCGTAAGGAATTAGAGAATCGTGATACAGTAGATAGATATTGAAAGAATAATCGGAATGGCGCAATAGGATACCACACATATGAGCCGGAGACGACGGAAAATTTCATGGTCAGAGAGACCGTACGCTCGTAGGACATGAAGGTCCGAAAGGGAAAGGGTCGGCGGAGATGGACGAGCGTCTCGGAAAAAAGGTGCAAAAATCTAGAGTGCGGCGCGGGATTCTCCCTCCGACGAATGGGACGCACGCGGAAATATTTTCTCGAGCATTCAAGCCCGACCGGCGAACTCTCGAGGAGAACGTGAGGGGGGCGAGGGGCGAGAATAAAAAAGAGGAGAGAGATGGCACGAGAGAGAGGCTGAAGTCTGAGCCAATCAGTGTCTCTTCGGAGCTTTTCACTCTGCTGCCGCCAGACACGTCGTGAGAAGATCAGAGGAGAGAAGAGGAAAGGAAAAAACGCGGGGTACGGACGAGAGTGGAAATAACATAATAAGGAATGATTTTATTTCCGTCTATATATCGGCACGCTCTCGTACACGGAGGCCGTTTCTAATTTTATTTCGTCGCATTCTGCTACAGCGGTTTCCTATCAGCATTATCATCGACGTGGGGTGACAATTGAGAGAAACATCCTCTTCATCCATCTTTCATTGTTCTCGCTTTCTCTTCGCCCAAGGGCTTGAAGAGATAAAAAAAAAAATGAAAAGACGGAAAATATATACGAGTATCGATAATTTCGTCTACAAAATTTCACAGTCAAATATTATTACGTCGACGTTTCAGAAAAGTTTATAGGAAAAAAATTAATGTAATATCTTATAGCGTTATCTAAAGATTTATAATCGTTAACATTTACATTTACAATAAGAATTAATTAATTCTCAAATATTTTAGCGTAGGTATTTTTAGCTTATTGTTTCTTTAATAACCTTAGCAACGTCTCGCGAATCAATAATTATTTATTATATATATTTACCTACATAATTAAAGAAAATTTTTTCTAAAAAAATTCAACGTCTCTTATCGAATTTATATATACCATGTTCGCGACTATATATTTCTGTTCCCGCCTTACTGTCAACATCTCGTCGAGGGCGAGAGATTTGCCCAAGTCCCACAACGCTGTAGAATCAAGGCAGGCCCGGTAAATAATGGTTCGCGGCGGGTGTCCCGAGTAAGAACAAAAAAAAAAAAAAAAAGAAAAAAAAAAGAAAAAAAAAAGAAAAAGGGGGAAAAGTCGGACGTTGAAGGAATAAATTTGAATGCGGTCTTACCCGGCCGTGGGCGTCGTGCGGCGCGCGCGACGTGGCCGTAATCGAATGATATTCAAATTTAAATGCTCGGCGCAATAAAGTGTTTAAGAATTTAAAACTTTATTTGACTTTCAAAGTGGCTGCGCGCTGCCCTCTTCTGTCGTGGCTGCACGTTCCCTCGCGTCCGAGACTCGCCTGATAAAGGCGGGGGAGGGGGAGCAGGAAGGAGGTGACGTTCCCCGGGAAAGTCGTATGACCTTTCACGGGCTCTTATACTTTATCTTACGACCCGAGTCGTAGAAGAAAGACGTAGAGAGTTCGCGGTTAATTTCGCATCTCGTCGCTTTTACCGCCGGCCTGCCACTCGTTTCCTTTACGCGTTCTCGCGCAATTCCGCAAACGCTAATAGGACTTTCGCACACCGAGAGAGAAATGTCCCTGCTCATCGTCAAGTTTCTCGCATCGTCCTCGTTTAACTCATTACTGCCCTTCGCTCTTCTATACCGTCAATTCGACGTGAATCGTTCTCCCTCGATTACTTTCGTAAAATGAATCGACTAATTTCGAACGCTCGGTGAGATTGAGCTGACTATTCCGTTCCGCTCGTTCGTATATATACAGTTTCATTGGAACATGAGAATTTTGCGAAATTTAATTACAATTTGAATAAAGGCAGAATTTTAGCATAGGTTTTTGTTCGATGTCAATATCGAGATATTAACATAACTGACTATAACTAATTAACTAATTAAATTTTTCAAATTACGAAAATATCTATACAAACGTCATGTTTATTCTGTCGCCAACGGCATTGGTTATTTGCGCATATTTCATTCCGGAAGTTGTCTTTTTGAAGAAGCTGCGATTTCTAATGAAAGCACGAAAATTAAAATATATTCCGGAAAGCGCTTGACATAATTTTTTTTCCGCGGCTTAATTAACGGTTGTCGGATCCTCGAATACGTATTTGCACTAGCGTGCCTTCACACTCGCCATATCGTAAATTCGCGAACGCATCGTAAATTTCGTCTACGCTATCGAGAGTCAATTTCAATAAAATTTCAACGATAAATCATCGACGCGCTTCGGTCCAAGCCAAGTAAATTGAACATACCCTTTTTGGACAAAGAACTTTGCCGCGCTGTTCTTCTTCAACGGCAAATACGCTCGCGGGGGCACTCACGCAATTATTTCGCGTGACGTGCGACAAGAAAAATTGCGCCCGATTTGTATAGTTTGCAATTTATGCGCGAATTTAGTGACACACGCGCATCGATAAATATTCATCCGACGAATAAAATGTTCTCCCATATTGATTTGGCGATAGCCATGCGCTCTCGTGTTTGTTTGGCTAAAAAACAATTGTAAACGCTACGAGAATAAATTCCGCGCACTTCGAAAAATGAAATTTGTCAGTGAAATCTGTTTTGTTTTCTATTTGTGACTATCGAGCGAGCTCTCCGAAAGTGTCCCGGTTCATCGTCGTTAATAAAAAGTCATCGACAAAATGACTGTTTCAATGTATATTCGAAAAAAAGCATCCTCTCTTTCTTTCTTGCTCCGAGAGAGCAAATAAAAATTTAAATATCAAAAAAATTGCACGAGAGAAAAAATGATATCAAGTTTTTCTCAAACAAATGTCAATTTTAAGTTTACCGAAAAATTTACAAGTAAAATTAAAATCAAAACTTTCTTCAAATATTTTTAAATACATTGTCTGGTGGGATAATTTAGATTCACACAATTTTGCACAAATCGCGAAGATTGACATTATTCTCGCGATAATCTAATCCAATATATCTGGGGACGGTGACACATTTTGCCATCTTACCGCAAATGTCTGACAAATCAAATATGTACTTGAGTGACATAATCATTGAAACGGCGACGCGCTACGACAGCGCGACAATCATTGCGAAAATGTGCGAATTAAGGTCGTATATTTCGCATTGCGACATCGAATGCCAGCGTGCGGGGTACACCTGAATGCATTAATTCACTTTCTGCATCGAATGCACCCCCAACGCGTCACTTACTCCATGCCTATGTTCACTTCATTCGTGCTCATTCAACAGATCTGCATTGTGCGAATCGTTGCACGTTCGTTTATGAATATTTTCAAAGATGTTAATGTTTAACCATAAATAATTTTTAGTTCCACTTATATATATATAAGTTTAAACATAATTTTTTATATTAAATAAAGCAGTAACGCAAACTATGATTGTTATTTATCTGTGATTATATTTAAAAAATTACAAATTTATAAATTTAAATTGTTATATTGTATTAAATGTATATAATCTACTTAAATATATAAATTATTAAATATATAAAATATTTACTTTAATTAAATAATAAAAACGATTATAAAATTGTGAGGAATCATTACAAACATAATCAAATAAACATAATCAATTAATTTCAATATCGCATTAATGCATTAAAGTATACGAAAATGGGAAATGCGTAGGACGCGAGGAAAACAGTTCGCGGCCATTTTTGGGAAATCCAATTTGACGGACTAAAGGTAGTACCAGAGGCAACGGGATGATACATATTTTATATGCAATTCGTAAAAGGACCGTCGCGAACGAAACGTGAGGAGACGAGGAAAAAGAAGAGAAGAAAAAAAAGAGACGAACGCACAGAAAAAAAAATGCGAAGCCAACTCGGAGAACCGGCGAGCGGATGCAAGAGTCGCTCGTGAAAATCTATTTCAGCGAGAAAATGAACGCGAGATGGCTCGTTCGCCTCTATTTCCCACGGCTTTTCCACGATTTTTTATATTTCGGTTCACTAAGTCGTCACTGTATCACAGTCGATTTCAATTGACGTTATATAGAAAGCAATTGCAATTATATAATACAATTCTTAAATAATAATGAAAAATAAAAAAGAGAAACGCGATCGAAAAGAGAGAATAAATTATTTACATATATTAAACGTTAAAAAGGGTAGATTTAACAATATAATTGATTAGCTCGAAAATACTTGTGATGAATTAGCGACAATAATTGAAACGACAAAGTAATTGTGTATGTGATGATGTGAAAAAAAATTTTTGACAGAAGGACTTTTCTTAAATGTCAAGTGTTGTGTTTATAATAATCTTAAAACATGAAAATTCAATATTTTGTCGTTAAAAAACTAATAAAAATAAAAAAAAATAATATTCAAATAAAAGTGTGAGGGCTTTTCCTCTTTTCTTTAGTAGGTAGAAGATTTTTCCAATTTTTTAAATATTGTAACGTAAAGCTTCACATAATAAATGCAATAAATCTTCCAATTTTTATATCTCTTTTTAAGATATATTTTATTAAATTTTAATGTTATTTTTAACCTGCTGCTTATGAATCGGGATAAAATCAATTTGTACTCTTCGAAATCTTTTAATTCTCAACTGTATTGAAGAAAGAAACACCGGAGATACCGTGTTTGTCCTGACCTTTGAGTTTTTTCTTCTAAGCGTCGTGTCAATCCCCGGGCTTTCGTCGTAAAGCTTGCGGATTGCGCGGGACAAAGAGAGGCCGAAGAGGCGAACGGCGTGGGAAATACATCGCTATAGGAAATCGTAATCCATGCATTTTCGCGAATGTCGGCTCGCGTTTACGATTTGTACTTTTTGGAGAAATCGAGACAGGTGAGCTTGTTTGAGCTCGCAGCTTTGAAATATCTAGTAAAGGAAAAATACCGTAGCAAGATGAGCCGGTTAACATTGCGCAAATTTTGATTTCGTTTGCAATAATAAAAAAAAAAAAAAAAAAAATCATAAATTTTTGATATTTTTAATAAAAGACATTAAACATTATATATATAAATAAAATTCTTATTTGTGTTCACTGGGAATGCGCGTCTCTCGATTCGATAAAAATGAAAATTTCTATAAAGGAGGGTACATATATTTCAAAATTGCTTTAATACGCGCACCGTCGATCTTACGCGATTGCCGGCTTATTTTTGAGAGACGATTTCTCTTCCTCGGATTTCTTTATATTTAACACGAAGAAGAGATTGAAGGCTGATTTTGCAGAGTATTAGAGGGTGGCGGGTCAGGCGAGAGGATCAGAAAGCGGATTCAAATCGAAGAATAAACAGGGGAATCGAGATTCCGAGTTTACCTACTGTTTACGAAGCCCTCCTCCGTATGGAAGAAAGTCCTCTTTGGGAAAGGCGAATAATTTCGACAAACACGAAACCGTGGATTACGCGGCACAAAATCGCTCTCGCTTCTACGCCCATTTTCCCCTCCCCTCCCCTCCCCTCCCCGTCCATGTGCTCCCTCCTTTTCCCGCAAAAGCCTTAACGAATTTATATCCGGAATAACTCGGGCGCCATTATTAAAATGAAAATTTATGCATCCGGCTTTCAAACCCTCTGATCCAATTTCATAAACTGAAATTTCCAGCCAGGGACCAACCGCGGTTAACAATGGCGTTATGGCTGACTGCGTGCCGTTACGGTATGCGCCCAAACTCGCGGAAATCATCATAGAGTGCAGTGGTACCCGGTGATAAAATTTCTCGTGTAATTGAGATAAAGGGAGAAATAGATAATCTGCCATTGTCTGGAATGTGAATAACCGAGATGACACTCCGCGACATTCCATTGTACAATTCTTTAAACAAATTTAAATGCATATCCTTGATGTATAATATATTGAATCAATCAGCTCGGATATTGCTTGTAGTCGCGATGTGCTTTCCTCGAACCACGAAAAACAATCGCTTTTGTTCCGGCGGAGGAAAGTGCCGGTCAGTTCGCGCTGAAATAAAATTGCATGCGCTATACGTTATCCCCACACTAACGTAGGCGTATATATGTGTACATATATTCTTCTTTCCCTTCCTTTCTCCATCTCAGACTTCAACCAACCGTCCCTTTGTATAGCTATGATCGAGAAACGAAACCTCGCGTTCTTTCTCGAAAGATCGAGCTGGCCCGAAGCGAGTGGTCGTCGTTGTCGTCGTCGTTGGAAGTCCCATCGCATCCGGATCGAGGGAAATAGAGAGGACCAATGAAAAAAAAAGAAAAGAAAAAGAGAGAAGGAAAAAGACGCGGCAGAAAGGCGAAGGAGTTTAAGAAAAACTATATATACGTCTTCGCGATGGAAAATACCTCGAGCACACAATAACGACGACTCTTCTCCCTCTCGCCCCGCGCGACAGAGATATCTCTTAACGTTTCTTTAAATAGAATGACCCCTTCTAAATTTTATTCCCTCCAAGCTGCCTCCTGTGCGAAGCTCAGCTGACAACGATAATACCTTTTCTCGTTCCAATGTTTTGTTTTTTTTTTTTTTTTTTTTTTTTTTCTTTCTTCGTTGCTAAACATCCTCTGAGAAATGCTAATGCAGGAAAATTACATCTACTGCAAATATAATTTACGCAACTAGCTTTTATATCTTTTATCCTGTTGGTTATACAACATACAATTTAATGAAAAACTTAAGTGACATACGGCAGTCCTTAATCATCCTTAATTATTCTTTTAATTTTGGCATGTGTTCCGAATGTTTGAAAATTTTTTATATAAAAGAAAAGAAAACGGTTTTTCCGTACAATACCCCTATAATAATACGATATAAATGGTGTGTTCTATCTTATTAATATGGAACGCGAATGAAAGGAATCTCGATAATCCCGGAGGAAATTGACGAAACACGAGAGTCGCGTCGCGTGTTACGCATGACGAAAATCAAATGGAAAATTGGTGGACGTCGATGAGACGAGACGAAGTGGTACTTTTATTAGCAATATCGGCGGGATCGACATAAAATTCGTAATGGCATTTCGCGCGATACGCTTCTGATCGCGATACATTTCTCCCCCGTTATATGTGACCGTGCGGGTTTGTCCACGCCATTGTGATTCTTTGCGCGCTTTATTTTTGCCTCGATTCATTTTATTCCGATATGATATTACTCAATGCGACCGCCGTTTGAGTAGGAAATTTTTAAATTTAATTTATAACAATTATTATTATTTTAAATTAAAATAATTCGCTGGGCGAATATTTTCTTAATATATATAATGTCATTATTATCTTTCATCTAAAATAATGAGATTAAATTTTTTTAAATCACATAATTCAATAATTTAATCAACTCAAAGTCATAAATAAAATTTATGATTGAAAGAACAGACATTTGATATTTTTTTATAGAAATGCAATGAAATCGTAAATATAATTGCAACAGCATGTTTTATATATTGCTGTATATTTATTTCTAAAAATCTATTTATCTTTTTCACAACACTAATTTTCGATTAATAATTTAGTTGTACAATTGCTAATTAATTTATAGTGGCAAATAATTAAATTGTTTTAATAAAGTCTGAAATAAGACTTTATTAAAAAAGTAACGCGAATAGGATGTTCTTATTTTCATTTCTATTATCTTTGCATTATTCAGATTTTTCATTTTTGAAACTATTTAATGTTACACAGTTCGCGCGCGCGCCGATTAAACCGCATATTAAATTTTTGCTGAGGGAAAATTAAAAGAAAATGGCTTGAAAGTTTCTTTTTCTTTTGTTTCAATTTTTCGTAGATACGTTCTACGTGTTGAAATGTTTCTCGTTATTTTTCGCTGATTCCAGCAACTTTCATCGGTTCTTTCGAAAGCCATGACTTAATCCATGACATTGCGCGTCTAAAGAAAATCTAAATAGAAACATCAGGACGAAATACTTCTCGTGTTCGCTGTTTTTATAGGACTGTTAACACGCACACGCAACGAATATACACGTTCACGCTCGAGTGCGCGCACGCGTCGGCACATCCCGAGGGAACAAAAAGATGAGAAGAGAAAAGACAAACCTTAAATGGAGCGTAAACCCAAAACAGTATCCCGTAATATTTTCCGGAATATTGGCCAGATCCTTTCCCTTAAAGCTTTAGTGGCTCGCGCCATTTCCTTAGTTACTTATTGATATATCAATTTACGGGATAACACCAAGATGTTATTTCCGTTGGATCAAATTATTATCCTCAATTTAATATATTTAAAGAATTAGCACTTCTCTCTCTTTCTCTCTTATATATTATCAAATAATGTATTGATAAATAAATTCTAAATTATTCTAATTACTCGATGCTCGTATTTAAATTTGCAATAATAATTTTTATCTTTTGAAATAAAAATTTCAAAAAAATGTTAATAATTATAAATTTATAAATATGTTTGAAAAATCAATATTTAGATGCTATCTATATATCTATAACTAATCTGCGAAAAGATGAATTTTATAATTAATCACGAAAAAGATACACGTAAAATGTAAGAACTTTGTGCTTGTGCTATACATGAACCACGATCTGAATATATTGCAGTGCATAAAAAGAATTATCGCGTACGACTTGCGACACAATGTCGATCGTGACGTTCGCCATTCCCGGCGAAGACGGCAAAAAAACTAGGCCAGTCGAATGAATGGAAACACTGCTGGGACTTGCAGCCTGCGAAAAATTCCATGATACGGGACTCGCTCTCGATATAGCTCGCTATTATTCTTCTCTTCGCTCGTCAAAGTAAAAAAAAAAAAGAAAGGAAAAAAAATAGATCACCAGTGATTCTCACGTGTCGCACGATCACAATAAAAGTTCGATCTGGCCCTTTCAATGGCACGAACAAAAGATTTACTATCGTCGATGAAAACGTCCTTACGACTGTAAATCGCGGTACGCTTGGGAAACGTTTTATAAATGTTACACGCCTCATCGATTTTAAATCGCTACCGTAAGTTTATTTTATTTAATTCTTCCAGAGGCGTTAATTTAAGCATCTCTCTCAACCTAAATATCTCTTTCCATCGCTAATATATCTCGCTCTTATCGATTTCGCATTGGCGAACCTCTTTATTTCTTCCACGATATCAATGATCTCTCTCTCTCTCTCTCTCTCTCTCTCTCTATATNNNTCTCTCTCTATATATATATATATATATATATATATATATATATATATATATATATTTGTTATATCTTCTGTTATATATCATTATAACGTTTGTTTAACCGCGTCGATTGCTTCTTTTCTTAATCATTTTTATCTCCTATAACTCTTTTGTAAATCGATTTTATAATCATATGTAATCTTATTTATATTTCTTTACATACTGAGCTTTCAAAGAGAATCGATTTATTCGTATTCATCGTAAGAAGCGCTTTGGCGCAGGTCTGGTAAACATAAAAAGAAGAAGCTCGAAAGTCGGATAGTAATCGCGTTCGCTTTATGACGCTTCGCTAATAATAAGTCGTCTTAGATCTTAAACACGGACGGCGGCTTATGATCTATCCGAGGAGGAGAGGCTCATTTCCGGAGAGCCACTCCGGTTTTTCTCTCCTCGGCGTTGCCCTCTTCATTCAATCCTGGTAGGGGGATGAAGCGGTAGTTAAGTGCAGCCGAGGCGCAGTTATTCAGCCAGCGCTTATTATATATAAACGAGGCACTCGACCCACTGAACGCAACGGCGAGGATTTGATTCGAAGATAGTAATACCGATCGATATTCGACGGCATCGTTTCCGTCAAGAGGTCGAGAATTAGGAATTATAAGCATGAGACTGCGAACGAGGAAATTACGGAATTCATCGATCCGTATTCCATTAATCTTACTTTTATGACAACTGCATAAATTCGAGCAGAGCTTGTCATAAACATGTAGTTAGCATGAAATTGATTTAGCATCGGGAAAATATATCATCATAATAAAGGCCGTAGTATATCTCCCATCTTTGTGATCATTGTAGTGTGTCACATGTAGTGAATCGATATTATTGAAGTTTTCGTTATCCGATCGATCGACGTAATGACAATATTTTTATCATAATGTGTAAAAAAGATTCGTAATATTTATAATTATTTTTTATATGATATTCTAGTCATTGAAAAAGAAATTTCTTAATTATTGACAATTATTGAAAAACATTTAAAATATTCATAAAATGCTAAGAATAAAATATATTTTAAATGTTTTCACTATTAAATATACATATTAACGCGCACAGCGAGTGCACGAATTATACAATAGCGACTGTTAGTGACGTAATATAACACAATATTCGTAGAATGGAGTGGTTCAGTCTGTCGGCTCAGCTGTTTAGGTCGAGAACAGCCGTGGCTTGTCACGGAAGACTTGGCAGCGATATAACTCTTGGGGGTAATTTTCTGGATGTAACCATTCCGTAAGGAAGATTGAATTGTTTCACGGCGTAAACGACGCGGAATTATCTTCAGTGCGGAATTATCTTCAAATTAGCCTTAACGAAAATTCGTCGCGAAAAAGCGACTATTTTCTCGGACTCGCAACATTCTGGACCGATGATCGTACGATGCACTCGCTATCGCTTCTTTCTCTGCATATATCTGTCAAGCTGGCATTTGTACTTATGACACAAATGCCAACACAAAATTTTGCAGACTGCAAAATTAATTTCGGCGCACGGTCTTAATTAAACGCTAATGCTATTAGCGTGCTTTTGCAATATGAATCGCGGCCAAAACCGCGCGGCGATGTTTATCGGGAGCTGAGGTTACAGGAAGATACGAGCGCCAACGTCTACAGAATACAGACGAGAGGGAAGACGCGTCTATATATCCGAAATTAATACGTAGACGATACGCACTCTCTCTCTCTCTCTCTCTTTCTATCGTCTATGCGTGTCTGTGTGCACAGATATGGTTACGGCGCGTGCGGTTCGA
>JBCAUJ010000113.1:8796548-8838812 GCA_038406275.1 Cataglyphis albicans | reverse complement strand
AAATACTATTTTTATGATGTTACGACGATGTTCATTAAAAGTACGAAGAATATAATTGATTGGTTTTTACGATATGATCGGAATAGAAAAGTCGGTAAAAAAAAAAATATATATATATATATATATATATATATATATTTTTTTTTTACCGACTTTTATATTCCGATCATATCGTAAAAACCAATCAATTATATTCTTCGTAATTTTAATGAACATCGTCGTAACATCATAAAAATAGTATTTCCTATATAAACGTGGTAGACACTATGTCTTCATACGTTCATAGTTACCGATAATTGGCTTTGGAAAATTAATACTCCCATGCATTGAGGAATCTGAGACGAAACTAGATTTGGAGCCGGGACGAGCTCGAATTCAGAGTTCCAAATCGTGGTTAATGGAATCCTTCGCTAAAATCTGAGCTGTGCGTCGTGTGAATATACGTAATAGTTACTGCGTAATAATAATCTTAACTCGCGCGGATACACAACTCCGGTTACACAATAAGCGAGCTCTCGTCGGATGGCAGGTATCAAATGTCATCAGTTAATGAGCTATAAAACGGAATATCCTAACGTGTATCGAAAATCTATTTTTTTTTTATACCATTAAGCACATACTCATTATCAGAATATACATAAAATAAAAATTCACACGGCTTTCGTCTAATTAGACATTTACTTTGAATTATAATAAAGAAGCTTGTGTAAATCATAAGTAAATATTACTTATTACTCTGAATGCAAAAAAGAACTAAGGGACTTGAAGATGATTATACATATAAGATAATTGTGCACGAGCGAAATCGTGGCAGATATTAAATGTCAATTAAGCCATAAAACGAGAAGTACGCCATGATATATATTTAAAATTTATACTTTTGTATCATTAAACATCTCAAAAAAATAAAATAAAAATTTATATTATACAGTTTCTGCTTAAAATAAAATATTTAGTTAGATTTATAAAAAATATTGTGTTAATTATAAATATATTCCACATTTTGAATAACAGAAAAAAACCGAACATATTTTTCATGATTGGTATTATATAAATCGGATAATTATGTGACAAAACAAATGTTAAGTATCATATATTATTAATTAGTTTCAATTAATCATCAATTAATCATCAAAACCATAATAAACGAATACCATAATATATTAACAATCTATTCTTTTGTGTTTTATTAAGCTATATATTAAATAAAATAAACAAATAATAGTTTATATGATCGAGATTGTATCTAAGATTTATTATTTACTTAGAATCATAATATAAAGCATATGGTAATTGTAAATAAATATATTTGCTATTTTCAGCTGTAGAAAGAGAGGCCGAATATTTTTCACGATCGATATATAAGTCGGATAACGGATAAAATAAAACGAAATAGGCAATATTATCGACGAGCTCGATAGAGAAAACGGAAAAAAAAACTGTATACACGCTTCTCGGAAATCGTTGGCGACGCATCGGCGCGTCTCAATTCCATGTAAAAAGGACTCAGTCTTCTGTTTACCTCGACGCTGAACGAGTAGCCGGTCAAAGGACGAGCTTATTCGTGGAAAAGAGGGAGAGCGGCACACTCGCTGAAAAATGTTTTCGAAAACAAATTACCTTTACCTGCGCAAAATCGTGTCTATCCGCAATCACTTACACCCGGTGAGTAAAATAATATATTTGTTACAAAACCTCTTAAAAGTTTTTATAAAATACATTTACTATTCAATATTTTCTACGAGGTGTTTTCAAAAGTGTTTTGTAAAAGTGATTTTTTACTAGACTATCAAAATTGAAAAATATAACTCGACAAAAAAAAAAGAAAAAAAAAAAGAGACATGCTTTGTGTTTTACATGAAGTTGCGACGAACGATTTTTCGCAATAAATATGGCGTATGTGTGTGAAGGTGTGCGCGAAAAAACGTTACGACCAATTTCTCGAGTCACGCGAAAAAAATCGCAATTTTTATCCCCGGCGGATGAAATTCTAAACCGTACGTGGTAACATGATATATTGACGAGTACCAAGTTCCAACAACGATCTATTCGCATAGCGTTTTTCGAAAGTGCGTCTTTCGTACAAATCAAACACCGAGATAATAAAAATCGATAAATTGACTTCGAAACGCAACATTACCTTTTCGACGATCCGTCACACAAACACCTTCGATCGAATCTCGTTCCCAGCTTCCGTCTGCAAAATATTCTTCTCGGACTCCGGGCTGGAGGTGCGCGAGTGAAATGCGACAAGACAGTACTGGCGGGGGGGGAAAACACTTTTCACACGTTTATATCACACAGCATCGCATCGCGGATCGTATTACGAGGCGCGGGGGAGAAAGGGGGAGGAACGACGAGAAAGAGTCACTCCTCTCCTGGTCGACTGCGTTCACCGAATTTACAACGCGAGATTTCCCATTACCTTCCTCTCGAAGAAGCGCCGCGACGAGGACGACGAAGACGAAGACGAAGATCGGCTGCCGCCGACACACCGCACGAATTTGGTCACGGACGTGGATTCCGGGAGAGGTTCTCACGTTTCACACAACCAACGCGGCCTCGAACCGCGTCCACACGGTCCGCAAGTCCCCCTTTTGCCGGGTGACGGCGTCGACGGATACACGATGCTCTCGAGTCGAGGGTCGCCGCGATACTGCGAGCGAGCGGGGCCGCGCTCGCGAACGTTCCTCCACCGAACGAACGCCCGCGCAATCCGCCGCGCCGCCACTTACGCCGCTGCAGTTGGTCTATTTCAAACTCGCGCCCTTTCTCGCGCCTTACTATTTTCGCGCCTATTTTTCCGCTTGCACAAGTAATTGCGCGTTCGCCGTTCAGAGTGTTATCTTTGACAATGCTTCTTCTTCCCATATTCAGAGAGATCAGTTTCTTCTTGCATGAAAAATTCGGAGATATTGGATCAAACGTGCGTGAGTATTACTCAATTCCCATTACTTTTGATAAATGGCGAAATAGGATTCTCATACATTCTTGCATGGAATGCGAAAAGGGTTAGAAATTTTTTTGATATTTAAGCGCGTCAGTATTTTTCGAAGTAAAAAAAATCCGTGTGGGTCATATTGTGTTTTTTTCTGAGAAGGAAAAATCTTAGAGTGCTATAGTACTTATATATATTTTTTTTTTTTTTGTACGTACGAAATGCAAGTACAATTGATAAAAAGTTTTCATCTTCACGAATGAGATTTCTTTTATCTATTAGCAAACAATCTTCTATGTAACTTTCTTATTTTTCACATACATCACTTTTTTAATTTTTTTTTATAATTTATTATCTAAATATTAAAATAAAAAATCGTTCACCGATATGCGGCAGAATCGAAGTATACAACGAATAATTTCACGAATAATTTCATGAGTCGTAAAAAATATTTGAAAAATTAATATATATACGTTAATAAAATATATATATATATATATCAGAACATATAATGCTTTACAATAATTTACAATATACGGCATATAAAATTAGAAAATAAAATTCTGATTTGTGTCATGAATTAAAAATTGTTTAAAGCGAATTTATAAGAATTATTGCACGCAAATAAAAATTTAAGCAGTGAAAAAGAGAGACAAATATTATAAATAAAAAATGTTATATAATCTCCAAAAAATATACTTTTCTTAGAATAAACTTTTGTAAAATGTGATATACATAAATAAAAATCTAAGACTTATTTAAATAATTTGAATATTTATAAATCTTAAATGCGTTTTTTTTTTATATATGCCACATTTTATAAAAATTTATATTTAAATAAAATTTTTTTGAAAATTATATAATATTATTTATTTAATATTTTTTTTTAAATATCCATTTCCTAGACATTTCTGTTATAAAAATATTAATTATAAATATTTTAAGTAATTTCAGTTTAAAATATAGATAATATTTTATGACGCACAAAGATGTAAAATACATCAACGATATTATTACGTGGAAATAGAGTAATTAATTATACACGAATATAATAAATAATATATGTAATCATGTTTTCACCAGTGAGTGCCACGAAGGAGTAACTACAGAAGAAACGAGCAAGACAGGAGAAGGAGGAGGAGATCCGGAGAGACATCAGGCGAGCAATTGTGCGGTGAGTGTATTTTATCTATTTATTTATTTTAGTATCTATTATTAAACTAATTTAAATACATATATAACACATCACTCAATAAATCTCCGGTCTAATTAAAAAAAACAAATTTTTTTTTAGAAATCACGTGGGTCTGTCAACAATGTTGCCATAATGTGTCAGACTGGGGACTTATTGAGTGATGTGTTACATAATAAAATATATGCAAATAATGTACATAATAAAATATATGCACAATAATGTACATAATAAAATATCAAGATATAAATTGCTTGATGTAGCGATTACAATATAACACATCACTCAATAAGTCCCTAGCATGACACATTATGGCAACATTGTTGACAGACCCACGTGATTTCTAAAAAAAAATTTGTTTTTTTTAGTTAGTCCGGAGAGTTATTGAGTGATGTGTTATACGTATATCAACATTGAAATAAAAAAATGGCTTTAATTAAATTATGCCTATTGGAAGCTGTCGGAAATATATTGCAAATCCGATTTTCTCGTATAATTGTTCTTTATTTAATTATTGAGCGTGTGTTTTTATAATACAATTAATTTTATCATCATAGATATAAGTACGCTACGATAACGTAAATGCGGTATTTCAAATTTAATATTTGATATTTAATGCTAAAATACATGGATAAGCGTATTCAATTCTTCGGTTGCATTACATTGTAAAATATCTATTTTTACATTTGCACGGTCTTTTACGCTTACATATAAGCAAAGTCGTAAAAAAGGTACGAAATACTTACCGCGAGAAAGCAATGCTATTTTCTATACTTTATTTAGTCAGAGTTGGATACACAAATAACCATCCATATTGTTGGACGTACATCTGCGAATAAAGTTTGCTAAAGGAGAGTAGCGAAAAAAGTTTCAACGGAAGAAGGACGATTGATTTGCGAACTTGCGATGTAAATTCGGTATTTTTTGTTATCGAGGCGATTTTAAAGTCATGAATTATTAAATTTTCAATGAATAAAATGTTTCTAAATGTCTCGCGCCATGTTTCGCATGTACGTCAAGTTTTATTTCGTCAATTGGGTACAAGACACTTTTAATTTTTATTCATCGAGTGACATCATCTTTACTACCATCTGCTGAATTTTTTTTCAATTTTTTTCGGAATTAATGTTGATACATTTATTAATAAACAGAGAAATAAAAAAGAAACAAGTATTAATACTTTGTTATAACGATAATGTTAATAATGTTAAAAATGTTTTTATTTAAATTGCTTTGTCTGAAATAATATAAATTTGAATAATATATGATTTTATATTTAATCTTTTCTAAAAAATATAAAAATTATTGAAATTATATTTATCTTGCATATGCCGTGTCGTTATGTACATGGTATTGTACAAGGCAACGAATGAATGTCTATCCAATGAAATACATTTCCCCGAATTGTAAACAACCGATTTTCATTCAAAAACTATTTTCCCATGCGCAATTTCCGCATCTCGTTTTTCCGCACTCGCGCAAAATTTCGCTGAGCTTTGCTTCACCGAACAAATGAATTCCGCTGCAAGCATCTCCGCCTCAAACATGCGCATACAAGTTTGCTGTTTCCTTATTTACACTTACAGATGAGACTCTTTCTACCGTAATATTCATCTAGTCTGAATTTAACGTAAAAGCAGATTAAAGAACATAGTCATTATAATTCGCGTAATTATAAATATAAAAAAATACATTGAAATGCGCGTGTGATAATATGAGAGAAAAATTTACAATTATAATGAAAATGAAAGAAATTTACATAATAAATATTTATTATAACTACAAACACTAAAATACTATCATTTTCTACGTTGAAAACTTATTAAAATCAGGGTATTATTTTACATAAGTAAATATTTTTTTATTTATTAATGATTTTCAGAATCTAATGAGTTTGTACCTCTCGGGGAAAAGTATATATTTGACAGAGATATTTTTACTGATTATACAATCACGATCTTTAATATTTCTCATGACAAATAATAATGCCACGGCAACGCGAGTATGTAAGGAGGAAGCAAACGCAATTTACGGTAAGACGCGCGCCGCACATCAAGGGAGCGCTCGACTTATGAGAGGGGAACTAATTGTTAATTATGTCTGCCGGTAGATACATACACGACTAGGGTATGCGAAGCGAATGGAGGGATGAAAAGGGAATTTCAACGCACGACGATCTAGACGCACGAGGAGGACACGCACACCCAAAACGTACGTAAACACGTACGTAAACAAACACACGAACGTGCAAACACAAATACACGCGTCGTAAGCGTAAGCGAGGGTGCGAGGGAAAGGAAGAGGAAGGGAAGAGCGGGCGCGAAAGGAGGCTGGGAAGGAGAAGGCTCTAATTCGACAAAGCTTCGTCATTACGGCGCGTTTGTTCTTACCCCGTTGCTCTCGCTCCTCGGTGGACAAAGTGAGATGGGGATCGATGCCGCGGAACGAACAACGAGAAACGACGAGCAGTCGGTGAGAAGACGGAAGGAAGCGTCGTTTAACGGAACGCCGCCGCAGTCGACGCGATCGTTTCCCGAGAGCCACTTAACCGAAATTATCCGATCTGATGGAGGTGAGAGAAATCGCCGTGTCTGATCCTCGGGGCTTGATCGAAATCCCGTGAAACACCTAATATTGATCGCGGATAAGCTATAGTATTGAGAGTCGATACACGATGGAGATTGGCATTGAGATTATGATCGTTATCCTCGACAAGCTATAACGGCGATGGAATGAAATTGATATTCATCGAAATATGTGCGTGAAAATTCGTGCACTAATAAATTAATGCAGAAGGTGAATATTCTACCGCGAATAAACGACAATATTTTGATTAACTAAATTAACTAAATATACGGGTATTAAAATCTAGCGATCTTTTAAGTGATTTTTACACAAAATTAACATTATACAGTCTTAAATTGTCTCTTAAATTGAATTAGTGAAAATGTCACTAATTAAATTCATTGATCTTTAAGTGAAAAAAATCACAGTTTGCTCCTCCATGCTCCACTGATCATGGCAATAAGAGTCTATTAAAAAATCAAAAATAACCTAAAGTACATATTTGTAAAATATAACTTTTAAAATTTTTATTTATTTAAAAAATGTGAAACATATATAATTAGTATTGACAAATTCAAAGTTATATACATATTATATTATTTTATTTTTAAGATAAGATACAAAACTCTGTCAAAAAATTTCTTTTTAACAAAAAATATATTATTGTATAAAAATTTATTTCATATATAAGATTATAAGACGCATTTTTTTAAATATCACTAATTGAAACAGTTACCATTAATTTTTCTTCTCAATAAAATTTCACTGATTTACACTTGTGTATTTATAACTGAAACTATCAGTGATTTATTGCTTTAATAATAATACATTGATTATATTCAAGAGAGCAATATCGCGCTTATTTATATTTCTAATTGATTTCGATAAAGCATGGAAAAAAATAGGTTATATGAAGAAATGCAAGAAATGCAAGGATTGTATCAGTATTAAAATAAAGCTTTCAATATAAGATTAATTAGTTATGATAGTTCAATGCTTTTGCAATAGCTAGATAACTAAAATTAAATACAGCATTATGTAAGTTTTTATTTTGTTTGTATCGGAAAACCATTAGGTCGTCTCATTTATTAAAGTTTTAATTATCGTGCTGAATTTCACGAAAAAAATGTCATTAAACTATCTTGTATAGTAAAATAAATGGTGGCATCTTTCTGTACTAGTTAACAGTGGCCGCAAATAACATCAGCATGTTTCATGCATGCTAAATTAATGGAACAAGGTTATCTCTCTTAAAAAGTCTTGCTAAATAACCGCAGGGACTTGACAATGTCAACAGAATTTCATTTTTATACTTGAAACTGTTAAAGAACAGTTTTATCTACGTGCTTGCAAAAATACGCACTGTCTTTGTCACAAGCAGCGGCAATATCGATTATCGATATTGCCAGGATGACACGATAAAAGCTTAATAGCATTGGTTTATTATATTTTAATACAATAAATACTTATTAACACATATTAAACTAATACTATTTAACAATGACACGATTTTTTTTTTTTATAATTATTTGAAAATATCAAGATTAAATTTGTCGTACTAAAAATATATTTTAACTCTCTCATTATATTTTTAAATAAGTAACTACTTTTTCAATTTTCCGTTGAAATCTGTATGTAAATTAGTTTAGTTCTTTCTTTCTCCTCTTTTCTCTCTGTTAGAATATTAACCACTCATTTTACATGATAATGATTTCCGGATAGTTACAATGTGCATTAACATGTAATACATTGTTAATACATTATTTATTCGATGTTTTTGAAAGGGAGAAATTAATTTAGATTAATTAAATGTTTACTGTGTAAAATATTCGAACAGTCGGTTGCGGAGAGAATCCTTTCGTTACTCTTTCGTCGCTTTCAGCTATTCTTTATTTTGACGTCTCTGCGGAAAATTCAGATTACGAAGTTAGCTTGACACAGACGAAGAAGAAGCTGCTCAGCTGTTCGGGAAAGAAAGGAGGACACGCCGCCTTCGCAAGTAACGATTCGCGTGACTTCTGACTAGCAAAGAAAAAGAGAGAGAGGCACGCAGAGCAGCTTGAGGAAAACTTTTGCATCTTCGCGATCCAATTCCCCTCTTCTTTCTTTTCTCTCTTTTTTTTCTTTTCTTTGCCCTTCCGTCTCTCTTCCTGTCTTTCGCGAGGTGGTAGTCAGTCATTCGGTCCCGTCTCATTAATTCTTTCCTGCCTTCCGGGAAAGTTGTATCTTAGATGTTTCTTACCCGCTCGGAACTGCCGGCCGACTACGTTCTGTATTATCCCTCTCTCTCTCTCTCTCTCTCTCTCTCTCTCTTTATCGCTTTCCTTCCCTCCCTCCCATTTTTCATTCGTTGCCGCTTGGAGAAAAGTGCACTTTAGCCATGTCACCTGTAGACAAAGATACAAAGGAATATGCCGTGCATTTGCAAATATCACGTAGCCGGGCCACCGGAATATTTCATACGCTGTGAGTGCATGTCGTTGCTCTTAGGTCCGTATTTATAACCGACGGTGCTTAGACCAGAAACACGTGCACGCTCGTCGAACCCGTATCGCTTTTCTTGCACCGAATATCTCTTCTTCCGGTATACTTAGGCTTCCTTGCGTGCGAAAATTGCGAGCGATAATTTGGCGGGATATTTGGGACGAGAAAAGTGGATGAATTTTGTCGAGACGCGTATCTCATTAGGGTTAATAGGCTGCTAAGTTTCTCCTTTAGATTTAATAATAAGGTGATATATGACTATGTATTTTTTAAATGTGTCATGTGTCACACTTTTCATGAAAACCAGACACATACGTACTTAATGATGTACATATTAATTTAGAGGAATCTTTTTACTAAGACCTAAACTTTCCGTTCAATCTCTGATTTTTTTCGTCCCCGGTTACGTTTTGTAAAAGCACTCTTCTACACTCTGGCCCGAAAGAAAGAAGGAACATTTATCCTTCGATATCCTTCGTTTCACCTCTTGCTCCGATCTCGCGGGTAATTGTTCAGAAAGCTATGCGACTAGATTTTAAGTAAATGGGAAAGACCGAAGAGCAAGGCGAACCATTCCGTCACGAACTCAGAAAGTAATTTATAGAAAATGGACATTGCTAGAGAGGCGAAAATAAAGCTTCCGTTCGATTAAGGTCAGAAGACGAATGCCGGCGAACGAAACTTAGATTTTTTTGCCGATTAATCTATATACTTATATTAGCATTTAATGGACGTTGAAAAAAAAACTTGCGAATTTGCGCGCGCCGAATAAAATTTCATGATAATTTCATTATGAATCATAGTATCGCGAATTAAATTCTGAAATTTTTTCGGCAAATTGCATTAATTCTGATATTATATAAAGCAAAAAGTAAAACTTGATAAAAAATTATCATTTATAAGCATGCTTTAAGTACTCTTTTATGAAATCAAAATTTTTCCATTTATTTATGTTCTGTCTCACGTCTCATATTAGTTAATATTTTCAATGCTCGACACGAAAGAATCATTCGTCGAAAAATTGAAAAACGAATTATTTAAGTGCGGAGTAAATCTTACCGAAGTTTATCGTTATCGCTGAGTGACGGGCCACTTTATCGAATTCTCGACGAATGATGGATCATCGGTCGCCAAATTTATCTCGAGCATATTGGCAAGGTAGGTGCGGAATTATCGATTCAGATGCATTTGAGACACGCTCTGGCACTGCATTTTATAGTACATTCTCGATGCAATACCCGCGTATGATCGATGCTGTCGTGTGTTAGCGAGAGATTGCGCGCCGTTGATAACTCGGGATAATATGCGATGTTTGTCTTTTCGAGAGCGCGCGATATTACTTCATTCCTCGTAATATGCTTCTTGTAAAACTTCGCCGAGATCTTTTATTAAATGCAGTAGCGTACATATCGAGGATTCTGGGTTAACATCGTTCGCGTTCTTAGCTCGTATATTGCTTACAAAATTATGTATCTTTTTCCGAAAAAGGCAGGCTATCGAAATATCAGGCCAATAGGATAATTCAAATCACTGAATATTTTCTAAATATCAAATTTCCTGTTGTCGTGTCGTACAACGTCATCGACAACTTTTCACGAGCGCGCTTCGATCGATATATCGGCTTTCGGGTCAGGGCATCTAAATATTTTCTCATGGGAACCACACTTCATATCGGGACGTGCACGAAGTTCCGGCGAAACTGGTTCACGCGACAAAACTCTTAGCACTTTCGCTATCTTTTCTATGCTTTCGATTTTTCAAGCGTACTCATGTCTCGTCGTAAGCTTTACTTAAATCATATGCGCCATTTTTGTAAAATTGCCACAATAACGAGAAAAGAACATAGTTTTTTTATATTATTTGTTTTGATATCATTAATTATTGACGTCGAATATTTAAAATAATTTTTTTTTTTTTTAATGAAAAAAGTTTGCTTTAAAGGAATAAATTGTGGAAATTTAGCTTATTATTTTTAATTTCATATTTACGATATGATAATTATCTCGTGATCTTGATGTTGGATTAGATGTTTAGAATAATATATAATAAAATAAATAATTTTTATTTTCGAAAAAATGGTTTACTCTAGGAGAAGTAGACAAATATATCCCTTTCGCGCGAAACCTCGGTACATTCTCCTAAAAGCTTGTAATAAATGCCTTCCATTATTCACAAAACCGATAATTTACACGAGAGTGAGCTTGTCGGATTCTCCACGCGCGCGGTTGCTAAAAAATCCTTCAATGCATTTCCTGGTTAATTAAATTAGTAATTATTCTTTCGATCGCGCTAACATTATTTAAATCATATTGAGGCAATGTAAATTAAATCTCACATTTTTATGATCTCAATATCGCACAATTGACCATCTCGTGGATTCCCCTTCTTCAAACTCTCCAAGAGACGTTCTCTCTTCTTCCCATGTCACGTTTATCCTACTCTTTTTTCCCGTATTCTATCTCGTCGTTTTCTTCCGCTTCAAGAAAAAGTCAATGTCAATGGCTTCTTCGCCGCGGCAAACCCCACGATTTTTTCTCTTTGCCTTTGCAGTCTCTCTCCCTGCTCCTTCTTGCTTCGTCGCGGTCGTCGTTTCACCTCCGTCAGGATTTCAGGATTATGACGAAAATCTGAGTAGCGCAAAGGTGGCTCCCGTCAGACACATTTCGCATTTTTCAGGTACCGCTAGGCGAACGCGTTTTTCCGCTTCGCCAACCTGGAACTTTCGTGGTCGGATGGCTTTAAAATCGTTTTCCCGCCATCCCTTCAAAAGATGATCCCGCAAAGTCGAATTTACACGTAAATTAAATAAATAAAAAAAGGAAAGGTTTTTTTTTTAATATTGTTTCAGTTAGAGAGGATAAAACATTGAAGCTTGTTATATAATTTAAGTTTAAATCATGTGACACAAAAATATTGGATTTTATCATAATTGAATTAAAGACAAATGTTCTCAATATTTCGAATTTGCAATTTTCTAATTTTTACTCTTTATATTTTGACAAAATCCAAGAAATACGCTTTACGTTAAAATCGCAAAATTATACAACAGCTTTCCAAAAGTATTATTTCATGAAATGAATGAATTGCTCGTACTTTCCGACCGATTAAAACTGTGTCGCATTTTCCAGGGTGAGGAACGCTTGCAAATGACGTTTCTCCGAAACGAAAAAGAATCAATATCAATTGCACAATTGTTCGGAAAAGAGGACGAGGGATAGAGGGATGCTGGAGGAGAGAGTAAAAAAAGAGAGAGAAAGAGAGAGACGAACGTTGAAAACTTTGTGTCCCAATGCGCCGATAGTCCCACGGCTTTTCCACTTTCGACTCGGTACGATCGAGAATTCTTCGGAGATTCCAATTTTCCGTGGCAAGTGGCCCTCTACGTTGTCGGTGCAATTGAAAAAGTTTGTTCTGCGAATTAACAATGGCCGACGTACGACGGTAAGTAAATGTCGAGTGTATCTCGCGACGAACAAAGCTTCAACGAGGCGATATCCTCAGCCCCAAGAGATGTATCTCTCTCCCTCTCTCTCTCTCTCTCTCTTTCTTGCCCTGTCTCTATCTCTATCTCCCTCTTTCTTTATCGCTCTCGTTCTATCTATTCACCTTTTCCTCTCGCTAGTTGCACAAGTGGCAGCAACTTTAAATGATTTCGCGACGTATTATGAAAAGAACGTGCCGCACATTCGCGAAGAGATAAAAGTTCTTCGCCTGCGCTTCAGTACGGTCGCGCTCGTTTTGGTATTTCCTTTTCTTTCGTACGCTCGCATCTCCTTCGTTTGTCGCATTATCTAATTGCCTTTGCCTTTTCTTCCGTAATTTTGTACAATCTCGTTAGCGCGATCAGCATGTTATAGACGTCGTTTGCCTCCAACATTATTTCGTACGCGTTTCGCTCTTTCGTAGGATACAATCGAAGAATGACTATAAATTTTTAACAAATTTGTGCAAAAAACTGCGGATAATAATTTTATACATGTATAAAAAGATAAGTGAAGTTAGAGAAAAGACGCAATGCAAATAACATCATACGAAAAAAAATACTTGTAATATCTGCAGTACGCATAAATAAAAAGTACACAACATATCCAATATGGATCACATAGAACATATATATCAAAGTATATTTTGCACTCTACACGTTACTTTATTTTCCTACATCTCGCGTTTGCATTTTATCGATTTGTGTGTTGAACACCACTGCGCAGCTTTTTAGTATATAAAATGGATCACGCAGAAAAAGCTACCATATTTTTATCCCTTTTTTTTTTAGGGAATAAATAATATTCGCATATCGCACTTGTTTTCAATATTTATTTTGAATTGTACGAAAAATTAGCATGGAGCGTGTTTAATTGCGAGTTTCATTTTATGACAAATGACGAACTAAACAATTAATTAATTAAAAGCGATTTATATGCAAACCACGAGAATTTCACTCACAAATTACATAAAATTTTATTTTATTTTATTCTGTCAGTTGACGACAATTATTTGACAAAAAAGAATCAAAAGAATATTAATAAAGGAAAAAAGATTATTTTCATGATTGTTTGAATAAAATGTTTATTTATATATAACTCAAATCGATAAAAGTAAGTGATATCGACAGATTATAAATTACAAGAAAAATTATTTTTTATACAATAGGAAAATAGAGGCATCTCGCTGAATATGTAATGCAATATAATGAAAACAGATAAGAAATTTTGTAGATTGAAAATTCTAGACTCCTGTGTTTCAAACTTCAACAGACTTCAAATCGAACAAAGCGCATCTGTAACTTGCACACACGCTCCTTTTATTTTCCCGCAACTTAAAATACGCGCCGCTAGTATATCATCTTAATCGAACGCAAGCTGATTATGCGCGAATAAATAGATTAATAAATGATATTGTGCGCGCTGTTTGCTTCATCTCAGTATCGGTCATATTCTGTATGAGTTACACATTATATGCAACGATAGAGGAATGCATAAATCATGGAGCGCTCTTTCGATGCCATCGACAAGGATTGAGGCGCAATGAAATAGAAAAAACTGATATAAGCAATACAAAAAATAAAATGTGTCATATTTTCTATTAAAAAATAATATATAGAATTTAATGACATATTACATCTTTTAATATCAAAATTTTTTATTTTTTAAACTTGCAATGCGTCACGTTATATTTTTATTTAAAAAAAAAATCTGTATATATTTTTTTTTAAAGAGAACTTAAATGTTGAATTTTCATGAAAGCAGCAGAAATCGACTTTTAAAATAATAATTATCACATCGAGATAACTATTTTTAAGGATTTATTTGTGTCGTACAAATTCAATAGGTTGTACAGGATGATTTTTATATTTTCATCGTTGCTGGTTCCTCGGGTTGTCGCGAGTATCGTAGACGGGATCGCGGACAACCGACGATGGTATCGTCAAGTATGAAGGGAGAGAGAAGGAGAGAGATAGAAATATTCGAGAAATCTCACGTCCCTCCAAATCACGGGAATATCGTCCTTAAGTGCAGCTCGATTCTTCCCCTGGTAGCAACTAGATGCTCGGCGCGACGACGAACGATGCCCTGCATTTTCCGGAATATACTCCCGCGTGGTGCATGCATAGACGATCGCGCTGACGATCTCGTCTTTTCTCGCACGGAGATTGAATTCATCGGAGTAAACTCCATTCTGCATCCTCTCGATCGCGCGCGCGATCTCTTTCCACTGAGAAAACCGAGCAATCCCCTTTCGCCTCTCTCTTTCTCTCTTTCTCTCTCTCTCTCTCTCGCTCTTTTCCCCCGTAAAGCTTCCGTTCGTGTACTGCTCGATACTTTGTATTCACCGTATAGATGGTGGTCCCCGACAGCTCGTATCAATCCGACTGCACCGACCATGGCGAGCGGTGCATCACTCACGTTGCGGGCGCGATTTCGCGAACATTGTTTACTTCACCGGCGATAGTACATCACCGAGTAAATTGCTGCACTTGTACTTACCTCGATGCAGCGTGACAGATCTCGTGTTTGTGGCACATTTTTCTAAGATGGTAAAAAAGATAATATAATTAGTAATCGCGTATTTTCTTTCTCTTACTCTCTCTCTCTCTCTCTCTCTTTTAAAGCCGTTTAATAAATAATTGTGGCTTATTAATAAATATTTATATATTTTGTAATTATTTTATCATTTTTTTATATTTAATGGCAATTTAATTTTTTATTTTAAAATAAAAAGTATGACAAAATAAAAAGTATGACGCTTAATCTTTTCGCATGATTATATCGATTAACTCATTCGAGAAGTATATTTTTCGGAAAAATATATCGAAATATGCAATGTATCGATTATATGCTTCGTAATCCCGAAACTCTTTAGGCAATATCCGTGATCGAGGATGCTCGAGCATCTGGTAACGAATAACTTGAAAAAAATTGATGCTTTGCATTCCTAATGATGTTCCTATGCATTCGTAATGCAGGTCAGAAAGACTTTAATGTATCGACGTGCTCGGACTTACTTCCGAGTACGGTCGGATGTATCTCCGGAAATGGAGATATGCAGATTAGATGGATACCAATTTCGTGTATTCGTGACCTCTATCGAATGAAACGTGATGCGTAATGAAGAGATACTCGTAAATAAGACAAATAGTCATTGTTCTTGTAAGTCATAAAAGCATAATAACTTTTTAAAAAGATAATCCTTGTAGCGTCTCTCATAAATCATCAAATACGTAATTTCTTTTTTGAAATTAAATATTTGGCTGCAAATTATTACAATTCTTTTATAATACTACAACTTGAGCTTCATCTGAATAATTGCAGCCGATAAAAAACTATGCCAATGTACAAGATAGTTTATAATATATATAACACATCATTCAATAAGTCTCCGGTCTAAGTAAGAAAAACAAATTTTTTTTTAGAAATCACGTGGGTCTGTCAACAATGTTGTCATATATGTGTCAGACCGGGGACTTATTGAGTGATGTGTTTTATATATATGCGTTTATCTGAAACCTTTCTTGCGAAAATTTAAGTTGCTCTATATTATTTGTCATAAATCTTTTATTATATATAATTTATTTCATGCTCTAAACTTTGATAAAAAAAGAAAAGAAAATATCAACACCATTTATTTAAAGATAAAAATGAAAAGCTGAGGCACATAAAACTCTCATTAAATTTTTAATAAAATGATGTTGGATTTTCTCATGTGTAACGCTTTATCACAAAATATGTTTTTTTTTTTTTTTTTTTGATATCTTTCATGAATTTTTAACAAATATTTCAACCGCACAAGTTGCGAATTCTCACGGTAGTTAAATGCGAGATTTGTAGAAACCGTCCGAATCGGCTTGGCACAGCTAATCTCTCTTCGTCACGAGTTATCTTGCAAAAATAGCGGAATCAGTCCGAGTCCGTCGAACACGCGCGTTAAGCAAAGACAGGAATAAAAAGGATTAAGCAACAGGGAAGTGGGGATAGCTTCGACATGTGAAACAAAGTTCGAGATTCCACTACTTTTGTAAAGTTAGTTCCACATCTCCAGAAAAAAAAAAAGAAATATATTAAAGTTCTGGATGATCTTCCAGAGTTTTAGAATTCTCAATCAATTTTAGAAAGAGTTTTATCATTTAAGAAACGAGAAGATCGAAAGTAAAAACCGGGAAACTAACTTTACCTTCATTATGTAAAAATAGCAATTTTTAAAAATTTTAAAAAGATTTAAGATAGTTCTATACTTTTAAATAAGTTTTCAGCAATTTGAGAATTTAGAGAAATTTAATTTTTAGATTTTTTTAAATAGAACTTTATCAAAAATTTATTTACATGTACGTTATATGGGGCATATAATAAAGCTTGAGTCCAGGTTTCTCACGATTTTATCGTTGCTTTAAATGATGAAACTTTTTCTAAAATTAATTGAAAATTCTTTCGGAAATATCAAAAATTAAAAAAATTTTTTTATTTTTAAATTTTTAGATATTTTAAAAAATGTGGAGCTAACAATATAGACCTCTGTGGAAATAAGTGAATTGCCGTGATGCTGATTAAAACGCCGTAATAAAAAGTCGCAAATTCGTTTATGATCGCGAATATTTTTGATTCCAATTTACTGAAAATAAATCCGCGACAAGTAATTCCTAAAAGTTTCAATAGAATCGCAGATGATAGTTCAATATTATGAGAGAAATGCCGAGAAAAAAAGTTTCCGTGAAATTATAACATCCTGTATAAGGCTTATTTTCACCTTTTAACTAAACATATAAGTGTTTTATCTACTATTTTTTTTCCACCGTTTTTGAAATTATTACAATATATATGAAAAATCATTCTGAACTATCCTATAGTGTTTTAATTAACGCTAGTACCATCGATCTTCTGAAGAAGTATATATTTTTTAACACAATAAATTAATATAAAAATGTTTATAAATAATGAGGGAAACGCAAAAAGCTCACGCTACTTGACAAATTTCTTTTGTTCTATGGTATATCTCTCGCAAGGATGGTTTTTTTCAACGAACTTTGAGCTTTTATGTGAATACCTGCATTATGCAAGAGATGAGTATTTGCGTAAGAACAACCACTGACACGTTCGTTGCGATAGAATGATATTACGTATATAAAAAAAGCTCACCCCTTGAAACTGCTACTTTCCTAGTAACTCGCCCTTTGCTGACACGAGTAAAATATTAAAATATTGCGCCCTTAGCTACGATGGCTTTAATAAAATTCAAAATATTGTGCCGTCTCTTTTTTTCTCTTTCTTTTCTTTTTTTTTTTTTTTTTTTTTTTTTTTTGATATTTATCGTAACATTTGCAGTCTCTCGTAAATGATAGCACGATGAAAATCCGTAAAATTATACGATAAATATGAGTACTCGCGCCAGTCTTGCATATACGGATGAATGCAACAGAAAATGAGAGACGAGAAGAAAATGTGTGAAATGCAAGAGATAATTAAGCATGACTATGTTAGGAAAATCTTTAACTATGAGATTAATAATTGTGTTTGCGTGAACTTTAATAACTTTATAAAGACTATTACTAAGAGAGAAAGAGACTATTAATTTTATAAAGATTATAATGCTATTTCTGAAAAAAATTAGCTGTCATTTTTGCTCACTATTATTTTATATTTTATATTTATTTATCAAAATAATTGCAAAGAGTATAAATTTAACTAACGAAACGTATTATGTGCAATATGATGAACAGCTGATGTAAGATGTGCATTTTTACATAATCGATAAACGCTTCATCGTGTATAAATGCAATCTGGAACGGAAAGGCGCAATAATAGATATATATAACTTTATCACGGCTATATATGTGTTATTTTATAAGTGAAACTACATAAAAGACTACCGCACACACACACACACATATGAAGATAGTGCTTCGAAATAACGCTAGAAGCGGCAACATCGTTCCAATAAAATTGCTTTACTCAGGAAAGCTTTTTCTAACGCAATATTTCTTGAAATCGTTACATGATTCAATTACTTTTTAGGTTTAGATGCGTAATATCTTAAGATATCGAGAAGACATTTTATTCCGAGATAGATTATTAAATTGATTGAAATTTTAGTTGAAAGTACATTATGTATCTGTGTGTGTGTGTGTGATACATATAAATATATAAAGTAATCATAGATTTTTTATTTTATATCAATTTGATTATATCAATGGTCTAATAGATATTTAAATGTCGTGGAAACATTAAGAGAGTAATATATTTATCTCGCAATATTTACATATTTTTTATGGATTAATATTAATTAATCTTGGACGTTGGTTTCTTATAAACGCGGTTCGCTGATTGACTTTAAAAAATGATTGGAAACCCACGGGCTAGCGTCTCCGGTTTTCGCCGACTCATCTCCATCAAATCGTGATTTGGTTAGGGTAAGGGTCCGCCTAATAAGATAAACCGAGTGGGTAACCTGACGGATGAAGGGCGCGCGCGCTCTCCCTCGGAGCTTACGAGACTTTCGCCGAATCAGGAAAATTATAATTCTCGTAAGTGCTGTTTCGTCGCGACCGAAATGAATCGATGATGTCGACGACTGTGTCCTCGTGTGCGGGAAAACGCTCTTTCGAGCGTTGCACAATTTCTTGTTGAAATAATTTCCCGAATATTATTAATATAATATATCCCGCGCGCTCTCATCTGGCCGAATAGAGTATGGCAAATTGAAACATATTGTTTTCGATGTATCCCATACAGAAATATATTGGAAGAAGCGTTATTGTGTGACGCTCGTGAGATCTATTCGGGCGACAAGGATCAAGAAATCCCATCATAGTTCTTTTTAATAGAAAAAAAAATACTTTTATTTTTTTTATAAATAAACAAAGTTGCAAAGTACCCGCGCATCCGCAGATGGTTTGAAAAAAAAAAAGAAAGAAATGATTTAGAGTGGAATTATTAAAGGCGAAGAGAAAATAACGTCATTACGATATCTTTTGCCTTCCTACTTTATGCTGTGTTACTATACATATATAATCGAGTAAGTGAGAAAATAATCGTCAGCATACGAATTTGATAAAAATATAACATGACATGTGATTATCATTGTGTAATCAATGTGAATACGTAAATTCAAATTTCATCAAATCGATAATCTCGTATATAGAATATCCAGGACTCTCATTACATACGGCAAGCGATGCGAAGCGAATTGCGCAGCCAATTTGCACACATAACATTTCTCTATTTTTAATCCCCGCTGAATGTGTCACTGTTACTGATTAAAAAATTTACATTTTGCTCCGAAAACTGGATGTAACGCAATTTTAAATAAACTAACTGTTGGACCAAATGCAATTGGAATTATTTTAAAATTATCATCTCTCGTGAAAGAGAAAGAAAAAACTTCCGTATTATACCTTTATATTCAATTTTTATATTTTCCTATTGTTAATTATTGTGTGGTCTCGTTTTGAGCAAAGCACACTTATATCTGTGTGATATTAAATGATTTATATGTATGATTATTAATTCATATTCTCACGGATTTATAAATCAATTTTGTCGCCGTTAAAATGGCTTAACCTGAAACGCGGTATAAACAGCAACACTGACACTTTTTTTATGGCTTTTTCTTTTCTTTTAGACTACATATTTTTAAGTGATTCTCAAAAATGAAGGGGAATGTATCCTACACGTCCCACAAGTAATTGTTTTATCTTCTACGAGACTTTTTAGCCGCAATTTGTTTAAGCTAAACGAATTTTAAGTGCCGGTGCTTTGGAAGTCAACTTTTAAATTTAAATTGTATAATGTTCATAAAGGAAAAAGGGAGTAATTGGCGGATCATGAGAAAAACAATCGCAAGATTTTTTTTTTTTTTTAATAATTTATACGATAAATTACAAGAGAGCGAAAGAGAAAAACAGCACTTAACGATAAGAAAAATTGAACAATTAAAAGAAGAAATAAACGGATATGGAAAAATTAAACAATTAAAATATTATATACAATTGTTATGATTTTTTAATAATGTTATTTAAGTTTATATACAGTTAGTTTATTCAATAATATATGTAAAAAAGTTAATAAAAAATTAGTGCCAATAATAATTAATAAAATTAGCTATACTAGTATCAGGTTAGCTGTTATTTTCTCGTAAATAAAATATTAAATATTCTTTTAAAAACCAGCTTAACTTTGGCGCAGTCGACAAATTAGCCATGCAAAACAGATTCTTTCTTTTCTTTTTGGAAAAATGTCGATTGCATGAAATAGCAGGAAAATGGTGAGTGGAGAACTAACTGCTGAAGCAAAAGAGCGATACATATTTTAGAACATCATCGTCATGTCGTCTCTAAGTAAGAGACTGAAAGGCTGTTTAATATCTTCTGAATGCGGAAACAGAGGGAAACTAAGAAGCCGAGAATTAGTGAGTTTTTTTTTTAACGAAAATGGGAACACGCTTGAAATTGAAGCACATGCGAGTGTAAAAGAAAAGTGTCGTGAAAAAATTATTGCGTCATAAACGAGACCTGAAAAGTATGGAAAAAAAATGCTTGTAAGAAAATATATTTCAAGATCTATTCCATTGACTGTATATTAAAAGAGAAGAGAATCTTTGAAGAGAAGAATATTTGCGGAAAATTTCTTTTGAATGGAATATCCAACCTTCTTGTCTTATTCTTCGTCATAAAATAAGACTGATACTACATTGACAGAGATCCGAAAGAAATGCGCGCAATAGAAATTCGTGACGTAACAAATATTTTTGAACTCGGTGAAATATCTTTCAAATCCTGTCCGCGAGGAAACCGCATTTTTATTCTCCCAGATCTTCTTCCGCGGCCGTTTTGACATCTCTGTCATTATTTATCGCGTCCTGTTCCATCTCTGCTCTGTTTCCACGGTGGACAGTTGGCCGATTAAACATTAACCAGAAAGACATCGTCGGAAAGAACTTTTGGGAATCGAGATGTGTTGTAGATAAAAGCGAATAAGGTCGAAGAGTCCATCATAATCGAAAGAGAGTTTGCGTAGGTTACAGATAGGGAAGATGGGTCACGTTATCGATCACGCTGTTTTACGTCCAATCGTACTTGACGTCATAAGCTTTGCGTGAAAGATAAAAGTGTCGTTGACAATCTAAATTGACATCCGCGGAAAGCCGCGAACGTAATTGGAACGGAACGCGCACCAGTCTGAAAGCTGTGGAATTGTTTTCTCCGAATAAGCAAAGTGTCAATTTACTCAGCGGATGATTAATCAGATATTTCTAATTATGTCTAATAAAGATAATTATTTTACATATTATCGAAATTTCCAGAGATTAAAAAAAAAAAATTTAAGATTATGATGTTTTTAATTTACAGTGATTATAAAATTAATACATTTTAAGTGCACGTATGATCGTGAACCTATTATTCATATATAGGGTATATCAATTTAATGAGAATGCCATCGCATGATGAAAGCTCGAGAGAAGTGCTATAGTAATGACATTTAATCAATAACGCACCTTGTGCGTTAATTTTCTGTAACGGTAGATAAAACTAGGTTTAAGAAAAGTATATAACTTTAGCAATACGAATAATATTTTTCTTATTTTACTCGCAACAAAATATAAAGAAGTATTAATAGTTTCAGTCAAACGTTATAAAAATAACATGTTATTTTTACATTAAATGGAGATTAATATTTGTTACATTGTTAAAATTATTTTACACGATACACACAGGTAATTCCAATAAAAAAAAAAAAAACTTTATATATATATATATATATATATGTAATTTACTAGAATAAATTGAAACAATTTTTAATTGATTCCCAAGTTTGTAAAAGATTCTATTAATTTCCTTTGCTCTTACAAAAGTAATTTTCAATTAATTCTCATAGGAGAGAAGCGATTCCTCGCGCAACGAAGTTTGAAAAGGAACCCGCCGATATCGACGATACGCGAAGAAAGAATCGCCCGGAGGCGAGTTATCGCGAGACATCCGGTGCGCTCTTCTCGGGATAATCTTGTCGTCGAGAATAAAAGGATCGCGATATCGAGGATGTCTAACGAAGTAAACTCTCGGCGAAGAGAAAACCATGGGAAGAGAGAGAGAAGTTCAAGCAGGAAAACGCGCAGCTGCTTTTCGACATACTCTTACACACACACACACACACACACACACACACGCGCGCATACACACACCCATACATACATCCATGTCAATGCGGGATACTGGCCTTCTAAAATCTGAGCTACCGTGTATAATCTACTTATGACGAGCGCAACGTATCGGATCTAATGCAAATCCGTTTAATCGTAACTCTCGCAGAATAATGCGGTTATCCTAGATAGATCCCTCACTCGTAACATTGTGCGTATGGACGAACCTGGTCTGGCAGACCGCAACCGAGAACGACCAGTTCGCCACATTTTCTCTTTACGACCGAATTCTCGTTCTCCGTTCTCATTTTCGCGAAATGAGCCGCGGCCGCTTTGCAGTTTCGGTCCCGTTTGCGCTCGCAATTGCGCTTTCCCTTCTCTTTTGCCGTGATTCTATTGTTTATTAAATACGCTCGCGATATATCCGGCTTTTAGCTCTGCCAGCATCGAATGTAATTGCAATAGCGATAGAGTTTCGCCTGCCGCCTTTTGCCTCAAGTTTGAGCGCTCTGTCAAACTACGCGAAATTAATTTCGTCATTTTCTACAGCCGCTATTTAGGGAACGCTGGAGGCCACAGACGCATGAAGCAGGTATTACAGCGGAAACCAGTGTAATACCTATGAAAATTAAGCTTGTAAATTAAGTATTAAGTCAGTTGTAAATTAATAATATTTTTTTGCGTGTGCTTTTGAGTCGGAATTTTCTCCTAATTTCGATTTTAATTTTTAATCTAGCATCTTTAATTTGATATTTTGAACATTTAAATCATTCTTTTTTGAAACTATTTAATCTATAGTTTTGTTGAAAGCTCCTTTTCTCTAAATGGAAAATTGTTCGTTTAATATGCTTATTTGAAGTACAAAGTAGAAGTTAAATTCCTATATAAATTAAATCTGTCGAAATCCTTTAGTTCATAAACGTGAGAATACTGAAATTGAAAATAGGAACAAAATTTGGACTTGGGACTGTCTTATTAAATTATATATTAGATTCTTTTATATTAAATTATTTGTCTTTTATGCTACAATAAATTATAGTGTTAGATATATTTTGAAATAATATTATATATTTTTATTAAAATTATAAACATATTTTTATTTAAAATATAGGAACATGTCGTATTTGGTGTCAATCTAACGCAATGTTTGTAGCATCTTTTAAATTCCAAACGTAAGAGGAAACAATAAGAATTATTACAAATGATGCTACGAAACATCTGTACATTGGCACTTGAATTAAATTTTGGCATTTTGAATCTAGAATGCGTTTTGTTTTAGAAGAAATAATTTTTCCAAAAAATATTTAACACATCACTCGATAAGTCCCCGGTCTGACACATATATGGCAACATTGTTGACAGACCCACGTGATTTCTAAAAAAAAATTTGTTTTTCTTAGTTAGACCGGAGACTTATTGAGTGATGTGTTATATAGCGCATGTTACATAAAATTTAGAGAAACATATTAGCTTTCTTAAAAGACAATGCCACGCCATTGATGCAAAAGTTTGACACTCGTCGAGACTCCGACGTTTCGTTTTCCCGACATGTGCTGGGCGGCTCAAAAAAGTCCGAACGACGGGGACTATTCGCCAAAGCGTCGTCGTCGTCGTCGTCGTCGCGTGACGCGAATTCTCCCGAGGATTCCGACGCGAGAGTTTTCCCGCGGCAATTATTTCTTGTTTAGCGCGGCGGCCGTTCATCAGATCGACTCTCCCGCCACGGTCGGGGCGAGTCACGTATCGCGCTTGGCAATATCCAGCCGGGATCCTTATTCTTTCTTATTACTTAATATCCTCGATAACGAGAACAAATGCGATGCCCCGTCGCCTCTTTCTCGCACGCTCGGCTAATTGGCCCCGGTACATTCCATCCATGTTTCTTCTTCCCTTCATCGTCGTCCATCTGTATCCTGTCGGCCTGGCGCCGCAGGACGAATGTGCTCGATCGAGGAGTCGAGGGCGAACGCCGTTTTCTTCGCTCTCCTCTCTTCCTTCCTGTGAATTCGGATACGGAGAATGAAATATGGCAGAGAATCGTTCGTTGATGTACGCCAATCGAGAACTGGTTGGATCGTCGAACAATCTAATGGAGAAATAAAGTCACTGTAAAATGGATAAAGGATATAAATAATGGAGACATATATATTTTTTGATGTTATTTGAAATAAAATTAATCTAAATAATAAATTCTCTATGTGGGGAGAGTAAGTTGATTAGGTGTAATTTGTATGAAAATTTTCATTTTTATCAAAAAAACCTAGAGAATAAATTTTTAATAGAATTTTAATAAAGAAAAATTATGTTAAATAAAAGGGTTCTCCATTCTCTCGTGCATCCCAGCAGTTTATTACGTTTTTTCCGTCGGAACTTGTGTATTTTGGCGTTTCAGTTTCTGACAAGTGAGAGAGAAAGAGACATCGAAATCTTGCGACAGAATTGAACTTTATCAGCCGTGTCGATGGCAACGCGGCACGCGTGTTATGTGTGCGTTGAACGAATTAAAATGTAATTCCGTGTCGCTGCGGGGTGCTAATAGCTACAGTGCGCGTATCGTGTCAAACATCCGGCGAAATCAATTCGACGGTTTACGATCTAATTTATATCCAGCGAAACGAAATTTGCTACGCAACGCTATCGAATCAAGGACTGGCAAAATCAATGATTCGACTGAAATGCATTGTTGATATGCAATAAAGCGACAAAGATATCGTAACAAACGCGTCGGATCAAAAAACGCACAGAAAAACGTTGCTTTTAAAAAATTGTCATACTTTTATCGAGAATATTTAAAATGAAAAAGTATCTCAAATTTTTATTATGTTTTTTTTTTCACGCGAAATAATCGGATTCTGCGTGTTATACACGAATGTCATTTATATCGATCGTTTTAGATCTTTGCATCTGGAGCGACTCGCGAAGAGAAAATCTTGATTAAGATTTAGGAATTTTTAATGTAATTAGAGCGAGCGCAATTCTCATCCTCGGCAAGGCGAAGATTTTCTCGCTGCCAGTCGGATTGCTTTGGAAACGAAACGAATGGCTTAATTCCGTCGTCACGCGAGGAGCGAGTAGAGAGAGCAAGTGGAACAGGTTCGTGGAAGAGGCAGACGGTAAGGAGAGAAAGACGCGGTAGGTGCAGACGGACGCCGCGAACCGAGATAAATTTGCAAGATTTTGCAAAATGATTCTAGATATTAGATATTTCTAGATATTAAGCTAGTGAGGTATTCATGGAAAAAATTAAATCATAGAAACATCAAACAACGATAATATTTTCTTATACCATTTTTCCGTTTAATGATGAAATATCTCGAAGCATATCTACTTATTACTGTCAGGTGAAATAATCAATTGTATTTTACAGAAATTCAAAAGGAATTTTATTAAATTAAAGTACAGGCAATGAGTGGAAAGATATAAATTATAACTCCAAATAGGACAATAGTCTTTTTAATACTCTTTTTTTAGTTACACATGCTCGTATACTAATTAGACACAGATGCAACCAATGAGTAAATATAAACACATTCGGTAGCATTGAAAAATATTATTAATGATAACGAATACATTTTTTAATTTATAAAAAAGTTTCTTGATATACTTGAATTAAAATCTACTATAATATTTCAAACACTTTATATAACGTATTGTATGTCATATTTATATTGTTTTCAGTGTTATATTGATATTTTTAACGAGACAAAATAATACGAAGAAAGAAATGTCTTTTTCTATAATTTTTAACAGATTCATCAAATGCTATTTCAATCCGCATTGTAGCGTGTGCAAAATCCGCTGGGAATAAGTGGAGCGTTTGCGATTCTTCGAAAATTGAATCATAAATTGACGCACATTTGTTTCGCCAACGGAAACTAGCGCTGCATCGGTAATGCCAGCGGGAAGAAAAGAATGATAAAGAGTTGCGGATTGGATTTTTTTTTCATTGAAAATTAAATTGAATTTTATCGGTTCGTAGCGGCGCTATTCGATTTCGCCGACGACTCCATCTTACAGAATAACGTAATTATTTTCACGCGTCAATTTAATATTTTAGAACCACGCTATTTTATTGGCAAACTTATATGTATGTGTAAATGTTTTGTCGATATAACTGTATCTAACAATAAGTATCAATTATTCATAATCAATATTCTGTTCGTTACAAACATAATTTTTCGCAGATATGGCGAAGTATCGAAAAAAATATGTAAAACATGTATTGTTAAATTTTCATATAATATAATCTAGAAAATTTCTAAAGCACTTTTTATCATTTTAATATTTTTAACAGCAGGCGGTCTGCCAATTAGAGCGTTAATTAATACCCTTCATCTCTCGCGCTAAATCTGCTCGTCGCCCGTCGAATATCAAGCACCGATAAGCGACGGGATTTTATCGCGTGGTATTTATTGATATTTAGCATATTCTAGGAAAATGGGGTTGAGCGAAAGACAGGCAGAGCTATAGATAAATGGATCGACAACATGTGAACTGAAACGCGGAGAACGCTAGAGGAAGAATTCTCTCTTCGATACTCGTGTTGTAGAATGCTTTTGTCAATGACGTTGTATCGAGCGCATCGTACACGAATTATTAATTAGCGCTTTCTAATGGTCGCAAGATAAATTTACGTTATTCTGTGTAAAATTGTCAGCTGTTCAAGCACCTTCGGATTAAGATTCGAAGTTGACGTTTGTATAAACGATATGATATAGTATCATTATATTTGGTATCTCGCTAAATTATATGAATAAAGAAGGAAAGAAATTTGCATTTAAAAACTCGGATCACGAATACATATTTATCTTATCACGTCGTTCCAACTCGTATACTCTTATCGTGACCGTCTAATTTCGATGGTTCACATTTTTTATTTAATACAAACGTCCGGTGCGAAATAGACGATCACGTTCAGTGATAAATATATAATGAGAACTACGCTTTTCGTGAGAAATAGAGTCTTCGATTTCCTGTGGAATATAAGCTGTTCTCCAATAGCTATCTAACAGCGAGTGAAGTTATCCTCGGTAATTGGCTGATTCTGAAGTTGATACACTTGCCAAGAAACTTGAATTTTGTTGAAAATAATAAAGATCTTGCAAAAAAACGATACTCTTTTTTCCGAAAAGTTTTGTCTTATAATACGGGAGTTTTTTAAAATTCCTCGCTATTCACGAAAGTACATGAGCTGCGTAGCGTAATAACCTGTTGTTTTCCTCTTCAATTGTTGATCCCTCTCGGTTGCCTAGAACCACGTTCCACATCGTGCTATATCGGCGCAGTAAAACGTACACAAAATTTTACGATCGCAGACGCACGGCATAAGAATTTATTGCGCGCAAACTGAAAAAAGGGAGAAGAAGGTAACAATTGTGTGCGTTTATCTGTACAAAAGATTTTTACTGGATATCTATGCATTGCTGCAAGACAAAATAATCAACGTGTTAACCGAATTTAGATAATAAAGTCAGAATTAAATACATAATAAAATATAAAATATAAAGACATAAATAAAAAAGAGAGATTTAATTAGATTTTTTAATAAAGTATTTAATAAATTTTTCAATATATTGTTTCGCATTTTGATTGCATCATAATGCATTATTCACGATATTTTGCGAGAAGATACAAAGGAGGGGCTATCATTGTTTTTGCTTAATATCTCGCAGTCCGCGATTTTTGCGCTTATCATTCGTCATTGTCATGTCTGAGAAACTTCTGGTGTAGAAGAACTTATCGTCCCATTTGTCGGAGCACGCAGTGAGAAAATCTTTGTAAAACGCGCGCAGAGGAAAATTTTGTGCTCCGTGCGCGCGTTTGACGTACGTCGTATAAATCAAAAAAGCGTTTCCACCGAACGATAAATACGTTTGGGTTTTTTTTTTTTCCCCACACTATAACACGATTTTACGTATCGTCCGGTTACTTGTTGCGCTTATCTGTTCACTCTTCGCATATGCGTATTTCGATTCTATTTACGCAGACAGAAAAAATGCAATTTTTATATTAGATAGAAATTTGTTTTTCATAAAATTATTGAATACTTTGGCTAATAATTTAATTTTTACTTTATTTCAGAATAAAATTTTTTTGAAAATTGCTAGAAAATATGTCAAGCCAAATTTTAATAGACAAAAAATTATCCTTATTTTCGACGGAAATATCTTCTTTTATGCGAAATACAATCGCAATATAAATTCACTGTTCGCGAGAGAAAATTTGCTCTGTCGATATCGCAATTACGGAGATTAGAGGTGTGACACAGATGTTCGTGAGAATTTTAGCGAGAGGCGCGCATTATCTATCTCTCCCTTCCTTTTCGCGAAACGAGATCGTTTTTAAACCAGGCACGTACCATCTGTTTATTCAAATTTTCAACACGCATACAAAACTTTTCTCCCCCCTTCTCCTGCTTCCCACTTTTCGACCACCCGTTTCTTTCTCTTTGCCAGTTTTGCGGAACCCACCGGCCAAGTTCACCGACCAATATTTCACGATGCGAGTGTGAGGGGAAAGGGTGGTCGGGTGGATGCAGTATCCCCGAATTGCAAGGAGATTGTGTGCCAAGTCGACGTACAATCGCACGTGTTGGCGGAGCGAACGTGCCGTTTAAAATCCACGTTACGTCGCGTTAAAACGCCTTGGCCTTACGTCTTACGGCGCGGCCGTAATAGAATAATCCGGAGTAGTCGCGGCTATAATTCATCACCCGATACCATCGAAACTTTGCGGGGAATGGACGCGCCGTACGTGGGGATTATCGTCGGGGCAATGTTACCGATTTGCGTCCCGCATTGGAATGAAGACAGTATACTCGATGATAATCATTCGCGAGCGAGAGAATAGATGAGAATTTAAAAATCTCGCCGAAGAGATATCGCAGCTCCCAATTGTTTATTTAGAGTTTGATTTTTTTTTTACCACCTTACAGGATACCCACTGCTATTTTATTTCTCTGATTGTAGATGATTCTCTCATGTAGAATATTAGAAATATTAAATTAAATATGCATATAATAATGGGATATATTTCGCACAGAAAAGTGTAGAAAAATTGAATAATTCCAAAGTTTGACGAAAAGTTTTTGTTCTAATTGATAAAGTAATTTACAAAATCGTCCTATTTCAATCGCTCTGAAATAAATCAGAAACTCCATATATTCTTGAATATTGAAACAAGATGAATTATTCCATAATTCTAACATTCTCTGCAGACATTTTAAAATATCTCGCAATTATGTGAAATTCTTGCATCGTGTCCTACCGGTAGTACTCACAAAAAATCCTGTCTAAATCCTATACTTTATGATTTGCCGAGCATCGAGGCTCGCGTCAGAGACGAAAAGGCGATTCGCGTCGAAAGTGCCGAGAGGAAACGCGACGAGTCGCGTGCCGTCCACGTCTTCATGGATGGAACGCCAGGCTCGCCGAAAATATTCTCTCTTAGAAAAACCAATCGTCCGGAAACGAGCCGATAGCTCGAAGGTCGAAGGGCAAATGGTCGGAATGGTCGGCGGGCGGAAAAAAGACGGCGATGAAAGGGCTCGTGGAATGTGGCGGACGACGAACAGAGGGAGACCGCCGCCGAGAAATCTAATTGATATGAGCAGATAAGAGTCGCGTCGGATAAGGACGAGACGTGAATACGGTCTCGCAAAATTCCTATGCGATTCCACTCGTCGGCGAAGCCTTTCGACTCTGCCAGACTATTTTTTCCAGTGCGTCGAGAGTATCGTAGAATTCAATTAGATGGACTCGAGAGTTTTGTTAATCGATCACGTCATGCAGGAAATCTATCTATGAAATTTTTGTTGAATTGTATTTGCAATTAAAATATAATATCTAAATAATAATTATAAGAGTTTCAGTTAAGGCATGTTTTTCTCGTCTGAAAAAATTAATATTGTGATTTGTTTCCAATATTTATATTAAAATTTAAATAGATGTTATATATACGATTTAATATTTTTGATTAAAAAACATATATTAAATATTTAATTAAAGATGTGTGATAAAGGAAAGATCAGAGAATTTATAAAGTGTAATATCCTTATGGAGTTTAAAAAACAGGCCAGATAGAGGATTAAATGCTGAATGCCCTGGATGCACTCCTCATTTATTTACGCCACTGTGTTTACCGTTTTAAGCGAAAGCGTGCAGAAGATAAGGTATCAGGACCATAAATTGCGTGCGTTCAATCCAGAAAGAAGGTAGGAGAATAAACGCTCACGAGAAGCGAAGGAATAAAGGGGATGAAAAAAGAGAAGAGCGAGAGAAAGGATCGGCACATCGCGGCGAATTTCTTGGCGGATTAATATTTGCGGCGGCGGCTGCGGGCGATGGTTTCGTGCGAGGCGAAAAAGGAAGCCTCCCTCCGCCAAGGAGATAGAACAAATAACGAACGCGACATCGAGGACAAATGGGGAGGATCCGTCGTCCTCGGACTAACCACGGCAACACGATACCTCGTGGAAGAGAAACCGTTGATGTGTTCTTAAGAAAAAAGATATTCCTTCAAAAGAAAGCTCACGATTTCATCCGCAAATTGAACAGGATCTTTGCCACAAATAAGATTTCGAGATAAAGATCGAAAATAATGCGCGAAACAATTAGTGATAAAAATGACTTTTCGTGAGGATATAGAATCTACTTCCATCGGAGAGTCTTTCTCCGCTAAATTGCATCGGCAGAAATCTTTATTGCGAAGGAGAATGACACGAAAAAAGTTATCGTAAACGTTCGCTGTGCAAAGCCAATGATGACATATCGGTCGGATATGTCGATCGTTTCACTTGCCAAGGATATCTTTTAATAAATCGCGATATCCGAACTCTTTCCACGGTGCACTATTTCCACCACTACCTGTCACCCCCGTACGTCACGTACGTTTCATTAAAAGTGGCGGATTTAGGTGGGTCGAGTCTTTGGACTTGACAATATTTAACTGCTACGTCGCGCAACATCGATGCCGAAATCACAATGTCGCGATATTGATAATATTTCGAAAGAGATAGCTTGTGCGAGAGATGAGTCAGCGACGAATCTTTGTAATATCGAAAATATTTGTAACATTGAAATTAATAATTAAAACCCCCAAGAAAGTGCATTTTTTCTTTTGTCCCAAAATAATCTCATTATTTTTTCCTTATCTTCTAATAAATATTCTTATTGTTATTCGATTATGATTTACAGTGAAAAAAGCGGACATTTGATTTTTAAATTATTTTACACTTTCCTTGCGAAAAGAAGCACGATAATCATAAACTTGAAAAAACGAATAGAGAGAATTATATATTTGTCGAATGATTTGCGTATTTTTCAACGATCGGGATTCTAAAGGATCATCATCTCTAAAACTGTCCCTAGGGAGCGTCCGCCAGTATGGAAGGTCAAACTTTACGAATGTCCGCGGGATACATAACTAGAATCGGGCGGGAAATGAAAGCAGGAAGGAGACAGCAAATTGGCCGACCCTTTTCCGCTTGCTCCTTTTGTTTTGTCTTTGACATACGCTCTCCGCTGGTGTCCGATTCCTCTTTTCCGGGGTAGGGAAGTCGAATCCATTCGAGCGTGAGGGATGCGACTGACAGCTGGAATTGTTATATCTCTCGGTGGACCCCGAACGGACGCGACCGCTCGTAGTTCATCGATCTTCGATCGGTTCCGACACCGTCGCCGTCGGCGCGCGATGGATTGGTTCCTACCTTCGTTAAAATTAATCGAGCAAAGCGTCGCGTCACCGCGATTGCCCTTGCCTATCGCTAACATTCGTTCGCGGTATGTATTACTCGGATATGCACGCGCGCATCGTCGAATATAAAGATATCCTCTGGCAGAAATCTCTATTTAGACCGATAGAATCTCAATAAGAAGAAAAAAAAAATTGTAAAATTGTAAGTTTGATCCTTTTGCTATAGTGAGATTATAAAATTTTATTATATTAATTAAATCAAATAATTGATTGTATCAAAAATGTTGATAGAAAATGAAAATGTGGAAGGATATTCTCGGAAGTATTGTTCTAGTAAAATTGATATCCGTGTTAATATGTTTCTTACACGTATATGCACATACATATGTAAGAGCACTCTACAGATTAACAAAATTAATTACGTATATATAATTATAGATAGACAATTGATACAAGTGTGGAAGAGAAGAATATTTATAAATATATATATATTATGATGTAAGTCCTAATTTGAAAATCCTTCGTTAAATTTTGCATGCTTGTCGATATCAGAACAATGAAGCTTATTATGATCACGTCAAAGAGAACTTTGCTTGCAGGGTAAATTTTAGAACTGAACGGAAGCTGGATTGTGTTGCCTATTCTGTTTTCTTATTTCATTTTCTCATTACATGTTTATTATTACAGTTTCTTATATCTTACATGTCATACTCGATTCCACTATTTCGCACAAATTTTAAATTCAGGCAAATTAGACAAAGAAGTGTATACAAGTATATGTAAATATATAAAACATACAAGTATGAATTTTCTGTGATATTCGGTGATGCTTTTTTAAAGAGATTTCTCAATTTTGGATATTCAATCTTTAACAAAAATGATCACATCTTCTAGGAAGCTGTCGTCAACGTTTTCGATATACGCACAATCAAGCGTACAGTCAGTGATTTGCCGTAGGGCTCGCTCCCTTTAATCTTGAACTTCGATCGGGTTCTCGGCCGTGCAACAACTCTCGGTTCTCATCTCAGATTCTCTAATAAATGAGTTTTTTATCGAGTTTTCGCTCGACCGAACCGAGCACACCCACGCGTTCTTGTGTATATCAGAAACTTATATACAAGCTGCGCACCATGTAGGAAGACTCATCCAAAGTCTTGTGCCATACCATCCGTCTCTCCGAAAACCGGAGACAGGAAGAACACATATACGAAACCTCGATCTTGGCGATGGATTTAGACTTCACAAGTTTGCCCTCCGATCTTGCTTCTATTTTAATTAAAGTGTCACGCCGACATTCACCCTGTCGCCAGATAAGACCCTCACCAAAAGCAGGGTACTAATTAGACTTGATAAGGGCGACGGGACTATTGAGAGAGAATCTAATATCTCATTGACAATTTAATTGTCTCCGAATATAATTATGGGTATATATCTTTAAGGTATAAAACAATAAGATACATATTTTGACAAATAATTTCTTTATTCTTCTTTTTAATTTAAAAATATACATTTTATATACATATATTAAAGTAAAAATATTCTTTGAAACCCACGTGAAACAAAAAAGATGTTTATTATTATATTATCAACGTACATGTATAATATAATAAACAATATCTTTTATACGCCGCGTAATTTAAAAAAATACATAGACTATACTGGTGTATCTTATGTTTAATTACATTCTTTTACAGCCGTTAACTATACATAATCTATATTTACATTAGAAATCTATATGTTTTAGCATACCGTCGAGTTCTCGTAGAAGCTCTGTCATATGTTTTATGAAAGTAAATCCAGACATCGTATCTGGTCGCAATGTTCGTATATAACATTGTTTGTATAGATTTGCAAGTGTCTCGTGCCTGAAATTTAATCGAAAAAAATATTAAAATATATGCTTTAATATATAATATATCGAAACTTAATAATCTTTATTTAATTTTTGAGAAATATGATGAATTAAATATGTATGATGAATTTAAGAATAACGTACTCTTTTTTATTATGTACGGGACTTTTACTGAGAAATAGCTTGGTTAATGATCGTAGGAGGAATTGTAATCTCTGTTCTAGTAGAACAACGAGATTCTCTTCTACTTGATTCTCGTCCAATGGATTTTCATTCACTGACTTTTGTTCTTGGGTTACTTCTCGGCGTTCGGCACTATTATCTTCTACTTTATTATCGATCGTTTCCTTCATCTTTTGTCTTGCCGTGTTACTTCGTTCGTATAATAATTCCATGATAGGTATACATTGTAGAATTAAAGCCAAGCCGTTTTGATATGCTTTTAGCTTGCTATTGAAGGTTGTGCTATCTGAAACAATCAAACCTGTTGTAAAATCTTTTTATGTCAAAAATTAAATGACGGGAAAAATAATAACTTTCAGAGAACATACTACGTGCTTGATGTTCCGCCAGAGCGACTCTTTCCATTTGTACTGTTAAATATTCCGTACTTTGTTCCAATGAAAGTAATAATTTGGCCGCTTTATCGTAATATAATTTAGATAACTGTAAGCTAGTTCTTTTCTTTGTACTATCCACGTCCGATTCGAATTCTCTATACACATGATGATAAAACGAAGCTAGTCGATGCTGAATGGTTGCAGCGCGGAATTGATAAACTGGTTGTCGCGGTCCGGGAGTATCCACATCACAATGTTTAAGCGCCTTCTGAAGGGTATCGACCACTTCCCTCTCCAATTCCTCATTCTGCAACAGGAATAATTTATTAATTCATCTATCTATTAACTCATTATTTAGTTTTTCCGACGGAAAATAATGTTACTGCACTTTATATCCGGCTGTAGGATAATCTTGCAATAGCGAAGCCATCGTATACAACGTTGTCGATAAATCCCACATTACATTATCCCATATTGCCGAATTCGTTTTCCTATTGCCCAAAACTTGCAGCGCCTTCTGATAACTCGCTAGTGCTTTGTTATAAAAATGTCGCTCTTGCGAATTCTGTTTGCCGCATAAGGGCGCGCAGAGTCGCATGAGTCGTCCCGTGTTTGAATGCAAAAGTGCCAGATTCGCTTCGTCATGGACATCATGAAAGGCTGCAATGCCGGATTCTAAATGCGTTAACGAACGCGTTAAAAGCTCGGTTACATCCGTATTCGATGACTCGCCCATTTGAGTTTCTTGCTGGTATCGAGCTATAAAGTATTTATATATTTTCAATTAATGAACATGTATTTGTTATTCTTTATTCAAATTATAAGCAAAAATTATACTCACATCCTGCCTGATTCATATAAAAAACGCCTAACTCATTATGAATATTTCCTAATCGTCTCAACAAATTTTTTCTGTCCATATCCAACAGTTCTAATGACAGCGCTTTATCATAACATTTATACGAAGAAAGTAAAATAGATTCTAAATTTTCAAGTTTCTTAGGCAGTAATTCAGCACCATCTGTAATAAAATATGCTTAATAACAATTATTCATATTGGTTTCATTATAATTATTCATAATACTGTCGTTTACTGATATTTACTCATATCTAGATCTTCCATACTATATACTTCTTCGATTATTTTCTCTTCCATTTCATTTTTCGTATCATAATCCTTCCTATGCTTTTCTACATTGCCCCAATCTTGCACTATCATGAAGCAACAGTCTCCCGCCCGACCTAATAAATAACTAATTGATTTGTCGTTTCTTACGCCACAGAAGATATCCAATATTTTCTGGCAATACAATACTTCTAGCATATATCTCAGAGAAGCGCCGTAATTTTTATTTACATACTCTTTCTCAGCGAGTACTGCAAATATCAATGATGCTTTCTCGTATAACAGAGTTTTCAAATGAGCGCTCCAGCAAATATTATCGCTCTTCTTCGGCGCTTGCCATGTGGGTAATGTTTCTGCTTTAGGTTTACATAATAAAGCATTTTCACTCGCTATCTCTTTCGCAACATTTTTTTCATTTTTCTTCTTCTTTTGCTTATTTTTCTTTTTATGCGTGGGACTATAATTTTCTAAATTTTTTTCCGTCGTGACATTCGTATCTTGTTTATTTAATGGAGCGTAAGGCATAGGAATCGCTTGAAAAGGTTTCGCTACATTCGGATGCATCTCTTCATATTTCCGTTTTTCCTTCTCGTGTTCTTCCGCTTTCCTTTGTTCTTCATCAGCGTTGTCCTCGATCGGAAAATATCGGAGACATTCGAGTCCATGAGTTACGTGTTCTAATCCGAATAAACATCTTTCTTCAATCATACCCGAAATCGGTGGTGCTTTGTATTTAGGTTGTTCGCGTTCTGTTTGTTCCTTCACTGCAAAAATCCATTGTAACTTATACAAAAATTTAAAGAGAATAAAATACCTAGAGCAAAGATTTACTTACTATTGGCTAGAGTTAAAGACTTGATTGCGGCGCAAATTTTTTCTTCTTCTACTTTCTCTTTTTCATAATTCATACTACATTCACTTTGAGCGTCTTCCTCGTCGCTTTGATCTGACAGACCTGGACTGGCTGGATCTGTGTCCGATGGTATATACAAATCCGAAAGCATAAAATGGGCGGATGTGACGATCTGCGGATATTTCTCCTTGGCTAATAATTGAATACAATTTTTCAACAGCATTCTAATTGTCCCTTGATGGCGATGGTAATCTGAGGAGTACTTCATGTTGCGAGCTACTCTGTATAACAACATTGCGACAGGTACGGTAAAAGGATTTTGTCCTTTCTCTTCTGAAACGTCACTGCACAATGATGTCAAATCATATAGCTTCACAACATCGTCGTCCTCACCTAATGAAAAAGTATTGTATGTCAATAGAAGATTTAAAAGTCAATGTAAAAATTATAAATTTATACATTAAGCTTAATATTTACCCTTGAATAACCAGTAAGTATGACCAGCCTTTGTTGCATTATTTTTTAGGAAACTGAGAATGTTTTGAGCAACATCTCTAATTAGTTTAGCACTAAATTTGGAATCATCCAAATTTGGAAGATCCTCTGTCTTTATCAATTCATATTTCTGTACAATACCATCTAAATGATAACACATTACTACTTCTGGAACATTGCACATTAAATTATCTAACCAATAATCTATTCCTGTTAAAACATTGATTGGTTTCGACATATCTCTTAATCGTAGGCTTATACATGGATGCGTCTGACCGCCGAATATCGGCATGTCAGTTCCAATAAGCATCTGTATGTTCTCGAACGTCCACACAACATTTCTTGCGAAATTATGATTATAATTTGGATCAGGTACTTTTTCCTCTTGCGTTGGTTCAGGCAAAAACGGTTCTAACGTTTCCACAGGTAATTGAGGTTTCTCATTCTGTTTGTTACTATCCGCAAATACTATAGAATGATAGAGAAATTTAGATACCAAATTCCTCTGCTGTAAACTATTTCTACTATATGCCTTTTGGAAAAAACGCTTTTCCTTATCGCCAAGATTTTGAAAAATATGTTCATAGAAGAATTTCTTCAACCATTCCCAGTCATTTTCAGCTTGTCTCAGCAAGTACTTGTGTATATCAAAGTCATCCAATAACAATGTGTTTTCAATACGATGTACCATCATTGAAATCATACCACGATTATAAGGAAGTTTAAGTAATTTCTTTATATTTTCTGCATCCGATACTACATCCACTTCACCAACACAATCAGGAAACATGTGTGCCATGCGGAAACTGGAAAATCCTGTACTCTGAGACCAAACATTCTGTAGACCATAACTCTCTGCTGAACTGCTGAGCCAGTTGCTGGGTGGAAGATTCAGATCCGTATTACATTGTAATTGAGCATATGTCGCTGGTGTTTGAACTGCAGAATATTTTACCACTGCGGTGGATTTTACAGGTTTTTTTGGAGAATCTGGGGATGGAGCAGCTAAGACTATTGATGTCATCTGCAATGTATAAAATAAATAATTTCTGCTATTTATGGTCCTTTTATTTAATCTATTTATTAAAGTTTTTTAAAAGAAAGCATTTTATCATTGAAGTATTATAAATCACATTCATAGATATGTGTCAATTAAAATAATGGGATGTAACAAATTTACTATACAAAAGATATTTATCAAGAATCAAGCAATATTTCGCATATGTCGAATAGTTGATAACAAACCGTCTCATCATTAATATCTGAATTTTTTGACATTTTCGTGCACTGTTTTTCGTAAATGTATGTTTTTGCAAAATATTCACTGTACTCGAAAATTTCTAGAAGAATTGAGAACAATTTGTATGTGTGCATACAATTTCGGCAATACAACTACAAATTATATGTTATGAGACTGTATCGCTAAAATCGTACGTTAAATTATCGAGCACTGAATTATCAGTTTCCTCTACTATCAAACTGAGATAACGTAGATTTCAAGAGTTTACTATTTTTATTTCTATATATCTTCTATCTTACATCTATTTTACTTCTATATATATGTATGTACATACATATATTTTTCGATCGAATATAAATTAATATAAAATAAGATTTATACTTTTTTTAATCAATTAATTTTTGACAATATTTTTTGATCTGATTTCATTTTGTGAATAGCTTTTGCTCTGATTTTCTATAAATATCTTTTACATTATTTTCCTAATTTAGATATTTTTAATATTTTATTCTGCGTATACATTAATTTTTTTACGTATAATTTTATAAATAATATTTTTTATTTTTCAATTAAATAAGAAAACGCTATTATGCAAACAAAGAATGCAATTCTTAAAAAACATTTCGATGCTATATGTTTTGAAGAATGCTTTCTTAAAAGAAATTATTAATATCAAAATGAAGTTCAAGAAGTTAGAAAATCAACCGAATAAATCAAAGCTACAAGCTACGCTTATAAAGATGACATACAACACATATTCTAATAAGACCAGTCTGTTCTCTCGCAACGCAATAATATTCAAAATTAAATTATTCGTGAGAAAAAATAGTGAATGATGTACATTCGCGTCATAAATAATCCGCACCACGTGAGTATCTTAAAAACGCAGAAAGTTCACATAAAGGCGACCTAAACGCTTCATCCGCGTCACTAAACGTCTTAGGAAACCTTAAAAGTCACGTGTCATCGTAACCACCCGGTATATAAGTCCTCGATTTAAGGCTCGACGATCCAGTCGTCTTCTGTGAACAAGATAAAGAAAAAGAAAAGTATTTTTCAACCATGGTAGCAAATTTCAAGGTCTACAAAAAATGTTCGCCCAACGGCAAGCTCGCTGTCTATCTGGGCAAACGCGATTTTATCGATTATCTGTCAGACATCGAGCCGATCGACGGGGTAGTCTTGGTCGATCAGGATTACGTGGACAGCGGTAGAAAGGTGTGGTGTCAGCTGGTATGCAGCTTCCGGTACGGTCGCGAGGAAGACGAGGTGATGGGCCTCAACTTTCAGAAGACTCTTTATCTGACGTCGGAGCAAATCTTCCCGCAAGTTAAAAAGCCCGAGTTCAATCTTACCAAGTTACAAGACAGGTGAAGATTTTATTCTTATTCTGAGACTAGAATATAAATTAAACTTTGATGAATCTTGTTATACCATCAATTGCATATGTCAAAAATGAAAATTCATCAACATTTAATAATATCTAAAAAATTATTCTTTGAGATGATTATTAAAATTCACAATCAGCCTATTGTTCTTTTTTCAAAGTAAAATCTCCATAAAGTAAACTAACAAATTATAAAAAATTGAAAAATATCTCGGCAATATACAGATTGCTGAAGAAACTGGGCCCGAACGCGATACCGTTCAACTTCAAGTTTCCGAAATCTGCACCGTCCAGCGTGACTCTTCAGCCCGGACCCGATGAAGCCGGTGAGCCTTGCGGCGTCAGTTACTATGTGAAGGTGTATTGCGGCGAAACGGAAACCGACCTGACCCATAAGCGCAGCACCGTCATGATGGGCATCCGCAAGATCCAGTACACGCCGACGAAGGAAGGTCGTCAACCCTGCACCGTGGTGCGCAAGGACTTTATGATGAGCCCGGGCGAACTGGAGCTCGAGGTTATCCTGGACAAGCAGCTGTACCATCACGGCGAGCCGATCACCATCAGCATATGCGTGCGCAACAATAGTAACAAGGTGGTGAAGAAGATTAAGACGTTGGTGCAGCAAGGCATCGACGTGGTCATCTTTCAGAACGGTCAGTTCAGGGCGGTGATAGACTCGGTGGAGACGCAGGATGGCTGCCCGATCAATCCCGGCTCGACTCTGCAAAAGGTATTCTACCTGAAACCCGATCTGGGAAATAACAAGGACCGTCGCGGTATCGCCCTGGACGGCGTGATAAAACGGGAGGAGACCGAACTCGCGTCCAGCACCCTGCTCACTTCGCCGGACGTACGCGATACTTTCGGCATCATCGTGTCCTACGCCGTCAAGGTCAAGCTATACTTAGGTGCGCTGGGTGGCGAGTTGACGGCCGAACTGCCGTTCATCCTGATGAGATCCAAGCCGTCCGATCGGGTTAAACTGGTCCAGACAGATAGTGTGATGATCGAAGACATGCCGCAAGAGAAGATCGACGAGAAATTCAGTTCCTAGATTAAATTTTTATCTCTTTTTCACTTTGATTTTGCTTCCGATTTAGGTTAAATAGATACAATCTACGTGATAAGAATGGTCTCTCGGATAGCGTAACTTTAAAAAAAATTTAAAGTCTAACAATAAGATAGGTGTCTTAATGTCATACATTTTGTAGATATCCCTTAGAAATTGTCTGGGCAGTTATTTTGGGAGACTCGATATTTTTTATTATGAATATAAATACATTACATAATAGAAGAAAAATAATACAAAAAATATGAATTAATTTCTTTACAATAGATTATATGAAAATATTGATCGTGTGAAAAAATTAATTAATTTTGCTGATATTTTTAAAGAGTAACACATAGCATTAATATTTCTTTATATAATTTAGGAAATAAAATTTATATCATGTATTAATTGTGTTTTGATATGGACATGAAACTGTAATGAACTTTACCCAGTATTACGTGTAATTAAATCCACTAATCCCCGCACATAATCCGCTATTAAATGTTTATTTCAAAATCTTCAACGCAAATCTAACTACATTCGCCCTTGCTCTATTCAATTAAATATTTCATGCGCTGCATGAGATTGTATATACTTAAAAACAAAATCAATAAAAGAGCGTTATGAAACGTTTGCGTCGCGATACTTCGGCACAATTTTCCTCTGACGTCATTCGGGCCCCCGAGAAAACATACAATCTTCGCTATTCTCTGAATATAAATTCCCCGCTTCCGTTCTGATACGTTAATTCAGTAAACTTCGTATCAATCGTTTCAAAGTCGCATTATCAGCATCATTCATGTACGACGAATAGAAAGCGCGCTGATACACGCAGCCTCTCAGTTAGAATAATTCGTGGGGCCCCATGAGAAACCGCAATGGTCTCGCGTGCGCACCGCCACATACGGGGTGTCGATCTAATTCCCGACTTCCTGCTGAGAAACGTCCGAGGCGAAAGAAAACCACCCGAGACGTGCGATGGACATCGGTGTAACGGAGAAAAGAAGAGAGAAAGAGAGAGAGAGAGAGAGAGAGAGAGAGAGAGAGAGAGAAACGGATAACGTCGCCGAGATCGCCCTATAATAGAAAGAAAGATAGCAGCGATAAGACAAGGAAAGAAAAAAGGAGAGGAAGAAAGAGAGAGAGAGAGAGAGAGAGAGAGAGAGAGAGAGAGAGAGAGAGAGAGAGAGAGAGAGAGAGAG
>JBCAUJ010000113.1:8721235-8796448 GCA_038406275.1 Cataglyphis albicans | reverse complement strand
GAGAGAGAGAGAGAGAGAGAGAGAGAGAGAGAGAGAGAGAGAGAGAGAGAGAGAGAGAGAGAGAGAGAGAGAGAACGACGGTGGTTTGGCTGCTTCCCCTTTTTCGGTACGTTCTCCCGATGCGCCCCCTCTTCCAGCGGCCTCTACCTCTACCCACTCAGGCGAAGTAGTAATCTACCCGTTTGTCTCGGCGTAGTGTCGCGCGGAGTGTCGTACGGGATACGTGCAGGAGAGAGAGAGCGGCTCGCTGGTGTTGTCATCCGGCGTAATCACAACACCTCGCACACTGCTCCTCCTCCTTCTTTTGTGCTTCTCCTCTCATCATCGTCTAATCTTGTGTACCCTCATCAATCTCGGTGTCGATACGCGAGGAGGGCGACAACCGCGAGAGTGAACCGGGCAAGGTTGACGATAACGAGGACGACGACGAAGAAGCGGCTATAGGCTACTCCGAACAACAGAGAGTGAGTACATCTATTTCACCTGTACGAATTTATCTTCCGTTTTTTCGCTTTGAAAAAAAAAAAAATAAATAAATAAATAAAAACGCGCGACATGCACACGTTGCCGCGATACTTCCGCGAGGGAGGTTCGCAAGAGCGTGGCCTCCTGTGTCGTCGTGGCCCCAGACGTCGGCATCGATCTCCTCCTCGTACTACGCCATCGCCGCCACCGCCGACAACGAGCCCTCCGCCCTTCCAGCGACCGCTCCCGCCGGCTCTCTCTCTCTCTCTCTCTCTCTCTCTCTCTCTCTCTCTCTCTCTCTCTTTCTCTCTTTTTCTTCTTCCTTTCTCTCCTCACGATTTTGCGTCGACCGCGAATTCGCGAGAGATTCTCTCCTTCGAGTATCCTTGCGGATGTCACTCGTCGAGGTACTATCGACCGGCGAATGATATGATGATGGGACGAGGGACCGGGGGACCGGCGCGTGTGCCCGAGGATGCCGGCTTTTCGGAACAGCTCGCGCGAAAGGGCGTGAGATTCGCGTTGGATATAGGCCTCGAAAGGGAACTCGTCACGCCCTATGTATTCGGTGACCTCCATTTGCCCGGTCTGACACTTGCGACTTCGAGTCTTGAAAATTTGTGCAAAAATTTTATATTACAATCTTTTTTAATGCCGACTGTTTTGAACGCAGACTTTTCTAAATGCGTAAAACGAGAATTATATCATTTAATTAAAACAATCGGATAAACATATATTGATAACATATTTTGAGTACGCAATTGCTGGGCGTATATATGCATTGATAGCGGTCGAAGGATCGAATATTCGTTCGAGAAAATCGCTTGAATATGAAGAATGTACTCCGTAATCGTGAATGGAGCATTTTGATAAAAAGGAGCAGGATTTTTAGAAGTCGTTTTAATTTTAATTGGATTATACGACAATAATATGTCGTTATATGTGACCTTGTGACGTTGCCTTTTAAAACATCTATACGGTGTACATTATTCTTTGATATATAATATATTCTCTTATATATAATTTACTCTATAAAATAGAAATATAACAAATATGAAATAAAAATATGAAATATAGGGGATTCAAAATTAATACTTTAAATCTGAATTATAAGCTTTACTTTATTAAAATAATACGTTATTTGTACAAAGCAGGGAATATACATAATATTAATGATACCTATTTGTTCTCGATAATCTCAACATTAATGAAAAATTAGTTACAATATTAATGAAAAATAACAATAATTAAAATTTGTCAAATTTCTATCGCGGAAAGATAAGAGAGCGAAATCTCGCTGATCGTATACGGTAGGATTTCTGAGAGATTCACCTACGGAACAAAATATAGATCCGTATATATACATAATGTCGAAGCGGATTTCGTGTCAGGTGATTAATATGGCACTGTTTGTAAATATAGTGATGCGAATGAAAAACTAGGCACGGCGTAGTGCGTGAGATACTATACGACAAGTAGAAACTCTTAGTATAAGAAGCGCTCCTTCTCTCCTTCGGTGTCGGCACAGAGTTGTTTATGACGCTATAACAGTGTTGAGAGTACTTGTACACGAAAACACATTTCGAGGGGAATTTTATTAGACGATTCCATTTGAATTGCACGGCCGAAGGATGAATCTCTCTCTTTCTCACGGTACGTTTCTTGTATACATAGTATCTAATAAATAATATTAATCTTCCTTTTTTTCGTATATAAAGAAATTATAAAGATATGATAATCAATCGTGAATTTTTTTTTGATTGAAAAAGAATCGACTCGAAATTAAGCACGAAAAAAGATATTCTTTAAAGTAAATTTTAAAATAATATCATGCCTAAGAATATTTTGACAAAAGACGTATCGATAAAAGAATCTCAGCATAAAAAATATATATAAATATATATACACAATTATCTATGATTTTTAATTATTTCTTTCTCTCTTTCTCTAATATCTATTTAGTATTATATAAAAAGGAAATATTAAAAATATATCCTACATGTGCACTGGGAAATTAAAATTAACGATAGGCTTGAAATAACGGGTGTAAAGTAATTGCGATTGAATGATCGAATGCCATGCTCACGCAGCCGAAAATACGCAATGAATCGATTTCCGTAACAAATGGCTCGATGCGATAGTTAATTTTTCCTCGTTATCGGAAGAACGCTTATAAGCATTTTGTTTCATATCATTTTCTACGCCTTGGATACCATACCCGGGCATTACTTCGTGTTCAACCAGTCGAGCTACATAACATCGTTCATCGTTCCAGTCCCTCAGATCCGTTAATTAACTCGTCTCGTTGAATAAAATATATCTTCCCGGTTTCTTTCTCAATCTTTCAGCGTAAAACTTGTCTGAGAAATTAAATGTCTCTTGCTAACACCACGAATCTTCGAATCGTTTAAATCCCGGAATTTGTCCTGACAGAACAGATAGATTATTAGATCGTTGTGCGTGAAATGGACGCTTTAAAGCATATTTTTCTCAATTCGAAATTAGTTTATATATATATATATATATATATATATATATATATATATATATCATATGTCAACTAAATCTATTTTCAAATAAAAACACTTTGCATATATCAACAAATCTGGATTGCATGTAAAAGTGCATCTTTCTTCCAAGAGCGAAGGATTATCTCAATGTCGAAGAAATTCGACCTGAATTAGCGTCCGATTCATCACCTCTTGACATCGATTGGGGATCTCTTACAGTCGCGACTTCGTCGAAAGCGAGTCACCTTTACCGAATCGTCCCAGTTACTTTCGTACGGCTTCTCTCGTCGACAGTTCACGATGCGATCGGAGAACGCCGCGGAATCTCTCCTCTCCGATGGACGTGATTTACATGCGGTCGTCCGGCAACCGCAAATAACGACCTGTCCTGTCGTCTCGCACCCGCATTGTCATTGGGATTCGACGCGAATAAAGTCCGGTTCCTCGTTCAATCTTTCGATCGTCCCGATTTTCTCGCGAACTTCGAAAAAACAGTCGGTGCGCGAGAGATTTTTGATGGAAAGTTAATTTTTATTTCATTATTTCTTGTACACTTAATGAATCTATTTACATCTAAAAGTCCAATAATTTTTTTGTTCTTTGAATAAGGAGGCACTTCAAAAAAAATGCCACAGTTTCTTTTTAATAATTTTTATATAGATACATATATATATATTTTTCTATATTTTTTACACATTCTTTTTTATCTCTCTCATTTCTAACATTGTACGTCGACCTTGCCGGCGACCCTTTACCTCGCGGTGAAATTCGCTTACGGTTACTGCGCGTGCTGAAAACGTGCGCTTCTCGTCTGGTCGGCTACCTTGCGACTGTGTCCGATGCCCATGCCATCGTATATATGCACGCACAGGTTCGCTCGTGTGCTTTTCTCTTTCGCGAGTCCGTCCGGAGAAGCATCTACCTACCTACCTACCTACCTACCTACCTCCGAGGATCCGCGCTAAGAGCGGCTCCATCGCCCGAACGTGACCGGTCGGAGAGAAACGTTGCGGTTCGCGTTCGGAATCTTTAACGCGCCGCGTCGCTATTTCTAAAGCCAACCAGCTGGAATCCCGCGCGCTACATTCCGCTACGAGAGCCGGCTCTCTTTCTGAATCCGGTTAACCCTTTCCGCTTGATTTTATATCGCGTCGTTGAGGAAAAAGGTTTATCTTTACTTTATTTCAAACGTCAGAATATGCGGGGTAAATTTAAATATATTCGCTTCCTTTGAGTTTACTGTCTTTCTCTCTCACTCTCTCTGTTGAGTTTAGAAATTTATTTCTTCATCATCTTCTTGTATATTTCAATGTTTATCGATTTTTTTAACAGATTGATCTCAGTCAGTTCTCTTTTCTTTCTTGCACTGTACAGAGATAAATTTTACTTTATCCAAGAAAGTAGATGGTTGATGATTCCCATGAACAATGGCGAATAACACAGCTGTTTACAAACAGTCACGTGAGAAGCTAGCCGACAGCTCTTGTTGACTTTCAATCATATTCGAGGACAAAAGTCGCGTCGAGATTAACGAGTGTTGTGTTTGGAGACAAATTGGAAGATCCCCCCTTCCTTCCGTTAATTAACAAGAGACAAATTTTTATTCGCAGCTCGCTTTAGAGATTCGCCGGGGGCATTCATGCGCGGATGCACTTTCATTTTCTACGGCGAGAGTTTTTCCGGGGGAAGACCCGTCAGAGAAACGTCAAGGAGCTCGGCACATCGGCGTTCGACGTGATGCGGAGAGAGAGAGAGAGAGAAAGAGAGAGAGAGAGAGAGAGAGAGAAAACGTGGGTAAAGCGGGAAGGGAAAGGAGAGGGAGGGCAAGAATTCCCGAACACAGAGCCCCTTTTGTCCCAAAGATCTGACGCGAGAGAAGGCCGTCGACCCAAAAGGTCCGTCGAATTTCTAGCAACCATACCGAGATGCAAGATGCGCTCGGCGCATCCTCGCCGCGTAAACGCCCGCATTAATTTCACGCGCGCGACAATTATAGATGCACTAGCGCGCATCGCGGAACCGAGCGAGGGGCCCTCGCGCATCCGTTCCCACAATCGGCGACCGAAATAATGCGACTCGTAAGGGCCTGTAATCGTATACTGGGTGTCCCGCATATTCCCCTTAACTGTATGCCTCTTGACCGATTTTTTTTCTTAAATGATAAAGTCGAGATGCTTTAATGACTTTGAAATATCCTGTATAATAATGAGAGTAATATGAATATATATTTCTGAAAGAAATAACAGAATAACAAACTGAAACAGTATTGATGCACACATCGACATAGATATATATTTAAATTCCGTGGAAATTATGTGAAAAATATATTTGAATTAAACCATTACTTGAATAAAACCTTTTATTTTTGTATGTAGAAATACATAATTTTTAATTTTTTGTATTTATTTTCTTAATTTTTTAAATAATTGTTTTTAAATGTTTAATCACTTTCTATTCGTATAACGTGCTAAAAACATTGTCTCATTGTAGTCAATACCCATTGCATACAATGGCCTTCGGATGGACATGCGAGAGACACGAGAGATATTGCATCGTAATGCTAATTGTCGTGTACGCTGTTGCTTAGAATTATTTTCGCTGATGATGCGCAAGCGAAATAATCAATTTATATCCGAGAGATTTGATAAAGATTAATGATGCGTAATTGCGAATGAAATTACAAAAGTATCATTCCAAATTTGAAATTATTTAATTTTGCTCGACTTGTTATACAAATAGTGAGATAAATATCAATTATGAATACGAGTTTAATTTTTCAATGACATACGATACGAATCTGTCGGAGTTTTGACATTATTACACAAAAAAAAAAAATTATTCCAAAAAGAAGAGGAAAGTTGATGGCGATTCTTCGTGTTTCGTCTCGCTGGACTGATACGCCCCTGATCCGGCATGAATCGATTCATTTGAGTGCGCGAGATGCAAGGCCTATCGACTCGCGATGTCTCGCTGCATAATAAAAACGCGACAATTCGCGTGTAACGAACTCCGGCGTGAGTCATCGGCGCGAAAATAAAGACTCGGGCCGATAAAAAGATTCGACGCCATCTCACATGATCGACGAAAAGATTCGCGAATGGAATTTCTCTTCGAGACACGTGCTAATCGCGACAGGCGCGATGTTAACTTCTGGATTCTTTTACCATCTCGGAATTCTTATCTCGGAAGGAAAACCAGGATGTTTTACGAGCGAAATCGACGAGCTCGCGGTTTTTCTCGAGAGGTTGCGGCACATTTCCGTCACACTGGTGACATATATCTCTGACTCGGATATTGCAATATCTCACCGCAGGATTATCTTTCCGTGTGCGAAAAGTTTGCGGCTTATTTCACCGGACAACATCTCGCAAAATGTTGATAGTGCGTCTGATTTAAAGAAAAATTAAATAATTCATAAGGAGAGAGAAATATAATTTTTATAATAATAATTATATAATATAATAATAATATTTATAATTTTTATATAAGAGCGTTTATATATATATATATATATATATATATAGAATATTTATATATATATTAACGTATTTTATTTGCAGAATTAACTAGCTGTTATAATTTAATAATTTTCTAATATTACGATTTTCAAAATTGTTGCCAAATGAAAATTTTCACTTTGCAATAAACGATTTCAATAAACAAAATAAACGAAATAAATTCTTCTTTTTATTTAAAATAGCGCAGATTTCGCCAATCGCTTTTCCCGCAGGAAAGTAGGGCACGCGTTAGCCTGACAATTATTTCTTGTGCAATATCTCATGCAAGTAAAAACATATAGGAAGTGGCGCGATAGCAGCCGCGAGCACAATAACAGTTATGCGCGATCAATCTGGGGATGCACTAGCTTTTGCACTTGATAAGCTAACAATAAGCGATACATCTTATCGAATGCTGTCGAAGTAAATGTAGTATTTTGTAATAAAAAAGAGGGAGAGAGAATAGAGATTTGATATTTCGATATTCTTCGTAAATCTAACGATAAATACAACAATATTTATTTCCCTGTACTTGAATCGATATTTCTCAGATGTTTAAAACATTTTCTCCTAAAATAAAGGAAAGGCACGTTTGCGAAACCGAGTAACGGAAAGATCGACGGCGATTTTGCAAACGAGATTCGATGAATTATGCCGGTCATTGCATCGTTATTACATCGATTACAAACAAACTTCTTTCTGTCTTCCTTTCTTTCGCTGCGCGGACCTTTTTTTTTTTCCATGCAATTTGCCGCGGCAACATTAATTCACCGCCTTCTACGGGGCCCTGTTTAGAGTGCGTCTGGCGAAATGACTTTAAGTGCAGCGCAACTCATCGTAATTACCGGTCAAGCACATCTGCTGAGAGTTTTCAGCGGTTAAATCGTCCAATCGGCCAAACGAGCCGCGCGAAAGTCAGTTTATTTTCCCGCGATAGAGGAAGCGCTTCGCGTCATTTAAGGATAAAATGATTAAAGCGCGGCTTTACGATATCGCGTTACTCTTGAACGCGTTGCCGGGAGCAATCTTTCTAAAACCGTCGTCGAAGCACGTGTATCTCTCTCGAACGTAGCGAAAAATTGAGACGATTTGCCCGCTGGATCTCTATTTTCGTCTCGACAACGCAATAAAGAGGACGTAGTTAGAGAGATAATAAATGTCTCGCTACTCACACTCTCCGCTAACAAATACTATCGTGCACTAATAAATTCTGTTAAAATGAGCGAGATAAAAATATTTGCTCCGCTATTTAAGATGTCAGAGCGTTCCGCGGCCAAATTCTATCTTTGCAAAATTGATATCGCGCGAGAAACAACAATGGCCTCTCGACTCGGGAAGTGGGAAATGCGGCATATGCACAAATAGATATGCCGAAGGCAGAGAAAGTGAGTGGGTGACACACTGTGTCCCCTGCTGCGACTTTGCTGCTCTCGTGATCTCGTGATCTATCGTTGGCACAAGGAAGAATACAGAGAAGTTATAAGAAATAATATACTAATGAATTTTATTGTTAGTCAAAAGAAAATCATTTAATAATTTAAAATATTATAAATAATTTATGTTCTTTACAGAGAGAGAGAGAGAGAGAGAGAGAGAGAGAGAGAGAGAGGGAGAGGGAGAGAGAGAGAGAAAGAAAGTTCTCTAAAATGTATTGTATATATACAAAAAACCATTAGTCATAAATTATAAAAATTTTAAGATTCTACATTATTCGTCTCTTTTCTATTAAACAAAATTTGTTGAAAAAATTTTCTAAATATTTTATTTTATTAGAGAGAGAGAGAGAAAAGCAAAGTTACTTTAAAACAATAATTAGAAAAGAGCGATTTTTTTTAAAGCAAATATGGTATCGAGTTAATATTCATCAAGAGTGAATCGAGCACAGGCTACTCCCCAGGCTACCGTAAACATACTTTTCCAAATAAATTTTTCAAGAGATTTTGCGAAGAAGCACGACACGTTTGTTCTACGTGACTTAAAGACGACACGTGCGACAAAACAAACGTGACTATGAATAATTTGTCAGACGTTTTCGATCATGGATATAAAAGAGGAACATATTAGAATATTTTCGAGATTGATCTCTCTTTGTTTATCGTATTTTGAATATCTGATACGATGTGAATGCATCAATAAATAAACGCTAACAAAATTATGATAAATATGTCAAGAAAAAGTAACGAATCTCTCGAGAACATGTGTAATTATTTAATTAAGATTTAAAATTTGGGAAATTATTCCGCGCGCTTTATTGCACCTTGACATATCTCAGGGAAGATGCGAGAGTAATTTTCCTTCTCCCTCATCTCGCACCCATTAATTGGCGTTTCTACACGATAGTCTTATAAACCGTTCGCGGAAGTACTGGGACCAAGGAAATATGGTCTTCTGCCGGTCAGAACCGAAATTAGCCGGTACTTTACGACGCGGAACGATTCTCGTCTGTGTGCTATGAGCGAATCATTATCTTTTTCTGAATACATGCTTTTTTTTAGATATTTTTTTGTCTGTGCTACCGTTCCATCATTTTTATAACTCATTTTACACTTGTGTAATCTGTTTTTAATTTGATCGCTTTAATTTATTTTAATTTATTTATTTATTTGTACTCTTTTAAGTGGAATCAATGTATTATTATTAAAAAGCAATGAATAGTCTTTGACGATTTCAGTTATAAGTACAGTGCATTATAAATCAGTGAAATCGTATTTAAAAAATTAGTAATAATGGCTGTTTCAATCAGTAATATCTTAAAATGCGTTTTTAGTTTAAAAGAGCGCTACTATTTCCAAAAAATTCAAGAAGTAGCATATATTTTCTTTGTTTCATAATTGTATCGTGAATCACAACAATTTCATTTCAATTTTTAAATTTATATTAAATTGATAAATGAAGAATGTGTAATAAATCAAAAGAATGATACACTGAGTGGAAAAGCTTTAGTAATAAACTTTCACCAATTAAATTCTCTGTACGGAGATGGAAATTCGTCATCGAAATAATTTCTAACTTAGCTTCTGAGTTCTATATCTAACTTGTGACTCACACATGGGCGATTGTGCTGTTATTAGAACGGACATGTGCAGTTATCATTTGCGTCATGAGCAACGTTTAAATATTATAGAGAATTAAAGAAAACATGAATCTTACACAACACAAATGTCTCGCAACAATGAAAAGTCTATGGTGTATCAATGAACGTATAATTTTTAATGAGAAATCGTGATAATAAGGTAAACGTGAAGAGAGCGCGATAAAACTCTTGAAAATTTTTGTGTGCTTGTGTCGAGTTGGAAACAGTGTGATCTTTTTATAAAAGACCATCGGAACACATGTTGGTGCCATAAGCCAGCCAGCCACGTGGTCTATATCCTTTCGCAATGCAAGTCATAATAATACGAGAGATAATAAATCGAAATTTGTATTTCCTTATTTTATTTATTTATTTTTTTTTTCAAATAACAGAAGCAAAGAAATTTTAAAATTTAATTATTTAGAAAAAGAATTTCTCGTGATTTTTAATTATTGTCTCAATTTATTTATCGCATTTGTTTCTATTCATAGATATAAATTTTTTAAATATTTTAATTATTTATGTATAATTATATTTAGGAAAAATGTGTTATATAATATAAGAGAGAAATATATTCTCTCAAGAATTTTTTTTAAACCTTAATTATATAAATTATATTTATATAATAGCTTCAATCTTTGAATAAAAGAAAATATACATTATTTCATCAATTTTTTAATCTTGCGTATATCACGATATAAAACTGCGTTCTAAATTCTCTATTTCAAAATTAATTTATTATTTTTCTTGTATTATAGCAAAAGTATCTTGTATGAAGCAAAAAGTGTGCAAGTAATATTGAGAATCCATTTAATAGATCGGTAAAAGGTAAACATACAATTTTTATCGGTAGAAGAAAAACACCACTTAACGATAATTATCGATGATTTATCTTATCCGAGCAACATCGTACAAATCGCACGTTGTCAAGCGCGATATATTGACAGCTTGTTTATTACAACGCGTTGCGATTTCTCTGCAATTGAAATATTTATACATATCTGTATGTGTGGTAAAACAAAAGTTAAACATATATACATTGCATTTATCGCGTGAAATACTTACATTTTAATACGCACTTTTGCTTATGTGCATTCATTGCTATGAATCTATGTCATTAAATCAGATATCGACATACTGACATACGACGGAGCTGTGTTAATGTCATTACAGTTTTTCTATGGTTTCCGAATCGTCTAAGAGATACATTCCTTACGTATTACCTTGCACGATTTGAAAATATGCTTCTTCGAAATATTACTTTAAAAACTCCACGGCGGAAAACTCAAATATTGATAAAGAAATACTTCCTTTGAACTATTCCGATTCTTCCATTTCTACTTCAGTACAATGAAATTTCTGTTTGTTGTGTTTTAATATTTCATATTGTCGATCGACACTTTCGATTTTACGCGAAATTGTTGTTTCCAAGTGTTGTTTAACGAAACAGCCGCGCGATTTTGGACGTATTTTTGATAATTATCATGCACACCCGGTATATTTTCGTTAACTGTAGACCGCGGTGAGGGTATCTGCGTGGAAAGCACATAGGGTGAATCAGCACGTATGCATTTCGACCGACGGAATGGTTCTCGTCAAACGGAAATGTTTCGCATTGACTCAACCATGAAAGCCACGGTAGTGTGACCGTCTAGTGTGCTTCACATGATTTTAATTCTGTCAGAACAGGTGCACGTAGAAAACAGCTGTACTTGAAAACAGTACTGGCATGTGCGCGTGAAGCTTTTCAATCCTTCTTCTTTTTTTTTTTTTTTTATATAGTAGGAAAATTTTCGTTGAAATTTACGCGAAACTTGAGAGTTGAAGAGAGATTTGTGAGGCCAGGAATATCGTTCAGTCATATTGTTTTGCATTTAATGAGTCATATCAATGTCACTATAAAGCCGCGACAGCTTTTGACGATAGTCCACGCGCAAACGCGAGTGTTTTCTTTGCAATTCCATCGCGCAATCAGCAGTCGGATTTCTAGAGACTAGACGTACTATTTCCGGCATCGAGCGTTCCAAAACAGGGACAGGTCCAATTTCTGTCATCACGTTTGACATGCACGTGTTAAGATGTGGACGCAAATCTATGTTTATGATTTATATATGTGTTAATCACCGAATAATAGATATTTTTAAAGTTTTATTTTTAAAAATAAACGATTATTAAAGATCAATAAATTTTTCTTGTTCTAAATAACGGAAAATTATATAGACTCATTATTATGTTACATCTATTTTAATAAACATTTTATTTCGATATTTATTAGATAGAAAAACTGAAATTCTATATAAATCCGATTAAATATTTAAACTATTTCTGAATATTATCGATCAATTTAAACATAACTCGATAAGGATTATTGAGGAATTTATCTGATTTCCTTCGTTCACAAATAGTCTTAATTTAAAATTACAATAATTTAATTACTGCTATGCAAAGACGAATTTCCTCGGAAAATATCGTTTTTTTAATCGTATTCAAATGTTCAAAGCATCGCAAATATTTTTTTCTCGATCCACTCTCCGTAGCTAACAGTTATTTTAAATCATTTTGCCGCGAGCGATCGCTCAACAAATTCGAGTTTCAAAAAAAAAAAAAAAAAAAAACAGCTGGCCGCTTTGCACGCCCGCGTCAGATCGAAAGCAACTGTTCGCGCGGAAAGATTCACCGTTCAGATTAAATCGTAGGAAGATACAGATAGTTCCTCGTCACGACGCCCGCTCGAATGGAAAGGCGCCTTGTACGCCGGAGATTAACTATTAGTTGCAGAGGATTCTGGACCGTCAATGCATAATGCATGAGATGAGGTGGAGAGACAGAGAGAGAGAGAGAGAGGGAGAGAAGTTTTCTGATGTCATTTTGTGTAACGGCAAAGGGAGAGACGAGACGAACGTCAACAGCAAAGCTGGTGCTCGTTGCAATTCAAACGCGACGCGAAATTGGCGATGGAAGGGTTCATCTCCAACAATCTATCTTGAAAATTTTATCAGCATTTCATATGGAAAGTAAGACGCGAGCGATCGAGTACAATAGTACTCTGGAGAGGTCATCCCCTTTGAAAAATTCGAAAAGGTTAATCTAATCAAAGTTACAAGAGAGAATTAAATTTAAATCACGGTAATGTATCTTAATTGTAATGATAAATTTACAAAGAATATTTTTTTATCACTGTTTTAGAGATACGTCGATTTGATTGACGTGTGAGTTGCACGATGAATGTAGAAAATGCAGGAAAAAAAAATAAGCTTATCTCGCCTGGCCGTACGACGTATAAATTCCCTCGGGATACTCTTTATACGACACCCTATACTGTAAAGTCGGATAAATCTGACTGAAACCTAATCGGCATGACTCACCGCACTTTTGGTAGAATCTGGCGAATTAACCAGATGGCAAGGTACCGCTGCACGAAGCACCAACAAATGACAAAAGGAGAAGCCCGCGCGATGTTTATGGAAATCCGTCAGTTTCTCTGCAATTAGATTTCTATATACATTAGCGAGAAAGCGCGAGAATTCTCTCGATTTGAAAAGAATTTCAGTCTGTGAGCGACTCGCGATGGTTTGGATTCCAGCTGTTTCGTGCCTCGCAGGGCTCGTTCTTTCGATCGAAGAAGACTCGCCACGCTCGAAACCGGTAATAATGACTAATCGACGAGAGTCGGGAGACAGTGATGCATCTGCTCTGATTCATTCGCAAGCGACGCGACGTTCGGAATGAATTAGCGTGAAATCGGCACACCCGGCTCGCAAAGAAACAACGAAGACGACGTTTTTAACTGTCCTGTCAACGACCATTAATCCGGAGAGATCGGAATTGGTTCGAGGAACGTGTCGCATATATGAATAAAAATAAGATATATAGTATATAAAAATATAATGTAAATTTTATATATAGAGTCGAGATATGTGATAATTATTTTATCGAGCTAAAAAATTTCTAAAAAATTACATCCGAAAATAAATTTCTAAAAAGCACGTCGAGGGGTTGGATAATAAAATCTACGCGCAAGTCGCGTAAGAATTAGTATAATTTTTGGAAAATTCGCACGAATATTATCCAACATTTTAACAAAATCACTGCAAGCACTCCCTGGCTCTCGTTCAAGTTACTACGTAAGTGGCCGCGCTTGTTCCCGGATATACATACATGCAGAGAATCCCGTAAAAGTACGTGCGGAACATACGCTTTGGCTACGCGTAAATTTAGGCACGGAATCATAAATCTAGCACCATCCTCCCATACGCAACACGTCACTCCTGCTGGTTTTATACAAACACGCGAATGACGCATCTTGATTCGGAAAAAAAAAAGCTATGAATTAATTCAAGACTGTTAAAAATTTGTAATTATAATTTATATTTTTATGTAAATTTTATATATGACATATACACACATATAAATTTATCTAATATCTAAAATTCTTTCCATACATTATTCAAATTATTCCAAGATTGATCTATCATTTAACATTAAGGATTAGCATTTTGGAATACCCTGTGCAAAGGATGAGAACCTATAAATAATGCAAAATTGATAATAACATTCACGCGCCAACTCGTTCGTAAAGGAATGAATGTTTATAAACTGCAAAAGATGAAGTGTATATATTTTTACGTGTCTTATTCGGATCACACATTAAACGTGCACAGATATCTCGTTTTGTTTTGTATCATATGATCGTCTTCCGATCCTCTCGGTTGACGAATCGAAATACAGAAGCTCGTTAAAGTGCCAATATAATGACTTATCGATTAAAGAAGATTGCGTCACGGGCGGCAATTAAAAGTGATGTGGGGAGAAGATGCCTCTCTCTCTCTCTCTCTCTTTCTCTCTCTTCCTCTCTCCCTCCCTATCTGCGAATGCGAATCGCCGCATTCGTCGCGACCGACGACTCGTATAACTAACTCATTAAATTCCGCTGGATGTTTTTTCTCAATCTTGATATTACTTCTTCGAATTAATCGCATCGTATCGTATATGCGACTTTGGTTAATGACTCCCTTTTAGATCGTATAGCTTTAATGCAGATAAATTGCATTAGAGAGGGGAAGGAGTTAACAGCAATGAATCGAGTCTCGAGCAAGCCGCAAGATTAATTTTTATTCCTGGCCCTGCATTATTTCTTCACATTCTATAATGTTTTCGTTTATATTATCAGTAATCAAGTAGCCCTGAATCATTCAGATGCCGATAACGCTAGATAGTTATCTGGCGATCCGGCATGAGCGTTGCTGGGCCGTGAAACATTCTCGAGGTCAGTCTCGGGATCTAATCGATCATTTTAAGGAGTGTCTAATCATAAACTCAACGATCACGACATTGTAAACTTACGTAAGCATATCCAATGCAATTGTAATATTTCAATTGATTAAATAAAAAAAAAGTAATATTAAAATTTAAATATTTAATATTTAATAATTATATATAAATATTTAATAATTATAAATAAAATTAAATATTTAAAATTATTAAAAATATTAAAAATTAATAATTAAATACAATAATAATAATAAATAGAAAAAATAATATAATTATATACTTATATATTTTACATTTTTATTTTTATTATCTTCTCTCACAAGAATCTGTAGTCTAAGAATTTATAGGCGCTATCGCGGAAGCATAGCGATAAAGAGAAATTTTTAAGTGCTTTGCTCGAGCGCGAGCATCATTGTTTTCGGAGTCGCCGCGTCTGTCGCAGTTGCGTCTTTTTCTATTGTGGCCGCGTTTGGACTACAGATGACTGATGACCGCGCAAGCCCGCTGGTAATAGACGCTCGTTAGACGCTATCGTGCATAGCTATCGAAATGTTGCGACGTGACATTATTCGAAAACACGACGGTGAAAACTCTAGTTGCTGAGATAACGCACGTTGATGATAATTTCTACTCGAGCTACGGTCTTATGAGAAAGAAAAAGACGAGGAGAGATAGCGATCCGATATGGTTCAGCGATTCATAGGATCAAGGATTCTTTTACCTCTTGTCTGGATATTGCATTTCGAAACAAATCGGGCACTCCTCGCTTTAAAAATCTTATTAAAGTCGCTCGTTCTTTTGATCCTGTGCCGACGATCTTTGCGAATGATGTTTCTCGTTATCGCTCGCACCGTGACTTGATTGCCATTTATTTCACCATGATAATGATCACCCATCTCTATTCGGCGAGCGTTGTTTTTCCTTAAGCTACGGACAGCCATGCTTGGGCGGCTTGGTTTTGATTTTTCTTTTTTTTTTTTCTTTTTTCCTGGAAACCGCGTCGGTTAACTTTTGCAGTCGTTCGCTGCCGGGATTATTAATGTTTTAATGAGTTTTGTGGAATTGAATAGGGGAAACGCGGTGCATCGCGATTAAGAATCGCATCACTCTCTCATCGTTCCCTCTCGTGAATTAAACGGACGAAATGAATTTATTCAGCCAATGCTTTTCGACGCCGCGCCGTCACGTTCGTGGGAATTATCGGATGAAACGGAAAGGGCGCATGATATTTTCTTCGCCTATTTTAACGCTGTTAATCGAGTGGCGATATTAAGCGCTCTACATCACTGTAAAATGTTGCCGATGCGTTCCCGCAATATCCACTCAAGTACGGAGCTATTAATGTATCTGGTGCAGCAGTTATTTCGATACTTTTCTCGCATGCTACTTTCCTTTTTCGCATACCTCTACTCTGTTGCATGTAAGTTATGAGAATATTTGCATTTTTGCAGATTATTACTATTCACATTACTACATGGCAAAGCAGAGAGAGAGAGAGAGAGAGAAAGGGGGATAGAGATAGGGGAAACAGTCTTGCAACGATGAATAAGGATTGTAAAATGTTATGTGATACTTAAAAACTCATTGAATTTTTTTTTTAATGCTAAATTAATAATTCTTAATTATAGTCGATAATCATTTTTTCGTGATGCTAATAATTACTACTTTTATTATTTAAATAAATATTAATTTATTTTACTTATTTGTATTTTATTATTTTTTTTTTATTTAGCATTAATATTTATTATTTACATAATTAATATTTATTATTTGAATAAATATTGATTAATATTCAGGTGATGACAAATGGTTGTTTTACATACATTCAGACTTTCTTTCTCTTTCTTTTTCCTCGTTGCAAAAAGTTACATTTGCTGATGCAATTTAATCCTCCTTCTCGCGATAATCGTGTTTTACGACACTATCGATTCCATCGTCAGGAGGATGCGCAGAGAGCGGATATTCTTGAACGTTCTCCTCCGATCTCGGACGATCGCGGTCGTGAATTTTGCGCAGAACGGGAAGGGAAAACCTGATATTGTCGTCGTTGTCGATAAAAGACGACGGCGCGAATATTATCGTACGTGGGTCAGCGCGCGTTTTATATCGGCATGGAACCGATAACCCTTGAAACGTATGCTCCATTTCCTAAACGTTTTCTTTTTTCTGTCTACATAAGCGCGTGCTCGTGGAGGCACGCACGCGTGTAAAATCTCCTAGCTAGCCACTGGCCCCTATTGCTCGCCTTTGTGGCTACAATGACGCATTCCATAGAGATTCGTCGATAATCTCGCGCCTAGAGGTCTGCGTCTGTCGACGCAATATATGCCGCACAATCTTAATATTCATACATTGCAGCGATATGCATATATGCATCGAATATACAGCATTAGTAAAAAATTCTTGAAAAGATCATCTATTTTTTTTTTTTTTTTTTTATTATTATACATTGGTAATATTATTAATTAATAATAATTTATTTATTTATTATTATTGCACGATTATTATTCTTTCTTAATTGATATATTATTGAAAGTTAAAAGAGTTAAAAGAGATGACGCGTAAGAATGATTCGCGTTGAGCAGAATCGTGTTTGCGGTAAATGGGACAATAAAGGGTGTAATAATAAACGTAAAACACGAACTAAGCTTCGTGACAGCACTGAAGCGAACAGCGGCAACAGCAGCAGTGGTCGTGTCTTTTTTTTTTTTTTTTATTACAACTGTAATAATTGTTTTAAGGAGGGCCGCGCGCGTTTTCATCTCGCCGCGTTAATACGAGGGTCCGCCAAGCGTAATCGACGTATCAATTGCCGTTGATTTACGAAGATATGCGTGCGCACGAATCGTCAGTCATTTGATTGCACCCTACTTTTTAACTTTAATACGCCTTTGTATGTACACGCGGTCGAGAGAAAGAGAGAGAGAGAGAGAGAGAGAGACCCGCCGGCTCTTTTCTCGCGTCAGCGCGCACACTATCGTTGATTGACTCGCATCGGGTAATTAACCGCACTCAGGGCCACTGTATATATACAATTCATATATAAATGCACCGGTAGAAAGAAATAGCGCTCGTTGGGAGTTAAAGAGAGAGAGAGAGGCCGCGTTCGACATTCCGCGATTGTGCAATTGGCGGGTCTTTAATTAAAACTATATATAGGCGCCGTCGTACCAACGATCGTGCGACTAATTTTAAAAGCGGCTCGCCCTGTGCCAGCGACCGCATTTAGAAGAAGAGATTGACTTGGAAATACAACGATAGGATCTATTTCTTTATCACGAGTCAAAATAATCGATTAAGAGATAGTGCATCAAAACGACAAATTGACGATGATAATAATAATAGAAAACGATATAATAATAATAATAATAAAATAAAAATGTATGAATAAAAATTTTAAATTAATGTATGAAGCTCGCGTATCATTTCGTGTAAACTCATATAATAAAGAACTCTAATTTTTTTTTTTTCAATTTTTTATTAATTCTTTATTTTTAATATTTTTAAAATTCTTGATAGTTTAAACAAATAATTATGACCAGTAAACCAAAGAAAATTTTTCAAGAAAAAATGAAATGCCAAATTTACGCAGGAAGATTTTCTTGATTTGAAATTATTTTATACTAAATCATATATTACGTACATACATACAGATATATTAATATGTAATATACGATGAATTTATTTCCCGTATTCTTACAAGAGTTTTAATTGAAAACTCGACCGTGCGTGTCGGAGAATCCCTGGTCACAATTAAAATCTTGAGTTTTTTTTTTTTGTTACTCAACTTATTAATTAATCCGCGTATCGAGCGCAATCTCTCTGTGCGCGAGAAATTTAAAGATATCATCTCTGACGCGCATCTGGTATGCGCGTTATGTCGAGAGAGAGTGGTCGCATTGTTTCAATCGCTATTACGTGAATGCGGATCTATAAGGCGTGAAATAACGTCTGTTAGAGCCTGTTACGCGAATAGTGTTGCGCACAATAATCCTGGAGAAAACGTGAGCTCTCGTCCGGAAATCTGCCGCGACTCGACATCTCGAAGCGAAATCTCGCCGATGATAATGCGCGATTCATCGCACACCTGCCTCTCAATATCGGACGAGTTCTTCTTTTTTTCTCTAACAATTCAGAGACAATCAGAGACATCGGTCTTATTCAGAGACATCGGAAGCAATACTAGTCCAGAGATTGAAATCGGTGCGATTTCGGCGACCCAAAATTTCTATATTAAAGACCGCGAAAAGAAAAGTTTTGCAACATTTTGCAACGTCGTGATTGGATTTCAAATTCCTGACTATTGTTTAGTTTACGGAAGACAATATACGTTAAAAAGCTTATTTTTTCGTTCGATTAATAGGTAAAACTATAATGTTACGAAGAAGATAAAAAACTGTCAGAAAATCTGCAAATGGAAGATATAACGACAAAATTCTGAAGATAAAATTCTGAGATATTAAGTCAAATAAAGTTGTACAAAGAAATGAACTTTCGGATATCCATATATAAATTAACGTAAAATACACATGATTATTTCTTTTTTAAATATATAGTTTGCAATGTGTACATTTTTATAAGAATAATTATATATTTTTTTTTTATATCAATTTATTTAATTCCGCACACAAAAGTAGAGAGATTAAGCAGAGATTAAGAGAATCGAAAAATAAATATTTTCTTGCAAGATATTTTATATTTCAATCAAAATGTCCGACTAAAATATAAGATATCTTATAAATTTTTTAATTTTTATTTTTATCCCACTCTTATAACTTAAAAAAAGAAGTTGCATTTTTCGAGTGCACTCAAGAAAAAGAATCGTAGAAAAACAGTTGTAATATTATGCAACACAACTTTTTTCCATTCTTTTATTATTATGAACTATATAAGAGATAAGCGAGAATTGCATAGCTCATTCTCCGTAGCGATTATCGAATTTCATCTTAAAAAAAGAAAAAGAAAAAAAAAAAAAGGCAAACCGCATAGTACCAACGATGTTAAAAGAGCTGCTGCAGTCTGATTTAATCGCCCTCTTAGGGATTAAATCTGCCACGGCATGACTTTAACTTCTAGCAGTGTTCTACAAGTGCATCGAGCACTTTTCACATATCGCGAGATGCAGCGATAAAAGCGCGCGGTAACGTTTGCGTATACGAACGACTATAGATTGTCGTAGCATAGGAACCGGAATTTACGGCTGACGATTGTTCCTCGTAATCAATTTCCGTTTGCCTTGGGTTCGTTCCATTTAAAGATTATATCAATATTATATTCATCGAGACTAATATAAATGCGATAAATGAGTTTTTGTTGCGAGATCGGCATGTATTTGGAGGAGGGAAAAAAAGATTCAGGTGAACGTAAGATATTTACTAAGTACGCAGAGGGTATAATTTAAACCAGCGATTGCGTTTAGAGGCGTATCGAAATAATTCGTGCGAGATTCTAGGAAGCGAGAATCCATTCTCAGATCGGATCTTCTTGTGTGGTCTCTTTCTTCGTACCATTGCTATTTACGTAAGTTATTGATAAGCTTGAAAAAGTTGGGCATTCAATTAGGATCAATTTAAGAATTATATTTCCGATCATTAATCGTTAGATTTTTATAACAAGTTTGATAGGAGAAATCATTAAGAGCGTTAATTTAACATTACTTCGAATCAGCTCCGGTGTTATCAAAAGAAAAAGAGAAAAATGACACGATTTTAAATTATCTTATCATAGTTGTTGACTAACCAAAGTTTTTATTATCTTGCCTTTTTTACAATTTAATTATTGTAATTGTTAAAAAGAGCGATATGAAGGGAATGTCAGGAATGTCAACGAGCTCACGCACACGCGAGTTGAATCATCAATTAAAGTGTCGAAAGTGCGATTGCTGAGACAAAATGCGGGTAACAAAGTGAGCATTATATTGAAAACGTACTCTCGAGATGCCATGTCAATCGATATCCGTCCGATATCGAGCGTTCGTACTGACAAACCAATTTCATTGACATGCCTCGGGCTGCCTGGATGATTGTGAATGCGACTTTTTCATGCCGTTAAAGCTCCGTCAATACTGAATCGAAGTGCTATGTTAACCATCTGGTAGGTATTAAGTATCTCGGCATCCGGCTCATTTGCTCATCGAGAAATCGAGGACAAGAGTCTATTTATACGAGCTGCTATTTGGCCCGAACGCTTAAATCTACTCCGGTCCTTAAGTTTGGTTGACTCGCGATGGGCCACTTGAAAATTTCTTCTCGTTTTCTGTGTACGTGTCGCGCTTTAAAAGCTCTCCTTATTTTCTATCCTTATATTTAATTTTCCTCGCCTTTCCCTTAATGTTACATAATTAAAGCACGTTTTAGGAATTTTTTTTTTAATTACAATATTTAATTATTTTATTTTATTACCGTATTATTATAATACATTACGTTAAAACTTATTAATAAATTTAAAATTGCTGTTTTCTGCGTTCTTCAACTTTCGAAATTTCCTTATAATTTTAATTTTTTTTTTACACAAGACATCGAAATAGACAATTCACTTTCGAGCTTCATTTTCTCCGCTGATGTATATTCATCTCGGTAATATACAAACGGCCCGAAGATGTCTACATTGCGGAGAGAGCTCGCGCTTCGTAGGTTTTAAGACTGAATTTTAAGATCACTGCGTATATATTTGTTCTATCATGCTACGCATCGTCAGCCTACGCGCCGACGCATTTTTGGCATTTAACATGTAAATCCTTCCGACACACGCAACGAGTTGCCTCACTCTCTTTTTTATGCGTTTCATTTTTTTTTTTTTTTCTTTATCAATGCAATGATTGACCGCGATTAAGGAAAAGTGGCGGATGTTTGAAACACTCGCTGCCAAGGGAGCAGCGATAAATGGCACCGAGAGCACTCCTATGATGCTAGAGGAAAAGAATAAAAAATCCGATTATACCGCCGGCTGCGAGAAATCAAACGTCAGCTTTCTCTCCCGAGCATGCACGCTTCATTAATTCGCTCGTGGCATAACGATCCCGCGTCGCGCGTCACTGGGCATGGAGTCTTCAATCTGTTTTGCAACCTGCAACACCACCCGCATTCTTCCGCGTGTCGTCTTCCAGGATATGTCCGGATTAATTTCGTGTTAAAGTGTTCTTCGTCGCGTACGAATATACTTTTCTTCGCTCAATAAAATTACTGGATCGCGAATAAAATTGGATTAATAGAGGCGAGTTTCTTATATTCATTAAATAGATACATAGTCAGATTTGATACGGGATTTTTAATTCCTTTTCTGCATCTATCTTCTTTAATACAAAATTGATTTTTTGAAAATTGTTTTTTAAAAATATCTCCTCTTCTCTCTCTCTCTCTCTCTCTTTTCTTTTTCTCTATTTTGTAAGTGTTTTTAACATTTTATTTTAGATAAATACTTAATTCAAAGTCAAATTTTTTTTATTAAAGCTGATTTAAATGAATAATTAAAGAAAAAGAAAAGTTTATGGAAAAAGATAATTCAAGCAGACATTTCAGCAAATAGGAGATACCCTAATGAGATTTAATTGAATCTCTCTTACGGAAGATGTTACGCTCGTGTCAATGATGTTGCTGTTTTGAAATTTTGCAACATGCTATGCACTTCTTGGAGCAAAGATGCACATTACAAGCGTGCGGTGTAACGCATGCTTGCACGTCAGCTATGTGAAATGCAACTGTAATGTATAACATGTAACTCCATATACAAGCCTCTCATTCTGACGGAAACAAATATTTTTCCAAGTCATCTCGCGTTGATCTTCAATTCCATGTTGATTCTCGAATTCATTGAGTCTTCTTCAACTATTTGAACATGACAGAATGATTTTAAAGAAATAACGTTCTTTTTAATATATGAATGCAAATAATAAAAACTTATATAATTTGAAAATTTATTTAAAAAATTTTTAATTTTTTTATTATATCATTATTTACATAAACTAAATTTTTATTAAAATCTTTGACACTGCATCCTCGATGTAATGCATAGACAAGACATCGATGAAAAAGGTTTGCTTGGCTTAGCGTTTCAACTTGTCAGTGGAATGTGATTCTCACAAGGAATTTTCCCAGGAACACCATGGTTAATTAATGCATGGTTAGTTAGGCGAGATTTCGAATGTATGTAGAAACGCAAACGATGCACGCATCTTCCTTCTCGCATTTTTTCCCGTTTACGGTATATTGTTTGCACCACTTGGCGAATATCCGGCTGAGAGAACGGCGCGCTCGACCGCTTCCGGTGACCTTGAGACGGCAAGATATTCTGCTCTACTCAATCGTCACTTGAGAAAGCGAAGAGAGCGAGACTCTCATTCATTGTCCGCGATACGCGATCGGTGATAATTGACGTAGCGAGAGCGCGGGCTCTCGCTCGGTCATCTTCATTCGTTCCGCGGAATGCCGCGAATACCGATTCTCGAGCGGTCATTGACCCCGGTCAGACTCCGGGACTCATCGGTCGCCTCGGTCGCATCGCGGAAAAGACGCTCGCGCCGGCGCGACGCATCTTTCCGAAAAATATATTCGTCGTGTGTATATTGAGAAAAGCATCCAGAGTGTCCGATTACCGTCCGAAATTATCCCGAAGAGAAACGTAGCATGTGTATATGTGTATAGTGTATGTATGTAAATACAAAATTGTGAAATTATATGTATATATAGTCTTAATAATCTTAGTAATTTTAATTTAAATTTAATTTTTATTAATTATGAATAATTATTTTATGGGGGAATTTTTTTAGAGAAATATTTTTTGATCGCCATATTAAAGTATTCTCTAAACTATTAATTTTATTAAAAATAAAATTTATACATAATAAAGGAACGCGCGACACAAACAGATTTATTATTGGCATTATTGATAATACAAGAGTGATTGCTTACCCATCGCATCGTTATTGCTTCGTCGATATAAATTGTTCGAAGTCTAATTTGCAAGTTAATTCCGCGAAAGCGAGATTCAATCAAATGCAGATGTGGCAATATTCCATTGTCCGTGAAATATACATATATATTATATGTTCGAGCAAACGATAAAAATTTATGGAAGTACAAATAGTTTACTATCTGCCACTGCTTGAATTCACATTTTTATCAGCTTCTTATCAAAAAAGATAAATCATGAAAAAGAAATATATTCAAATAGAAAAATGGACATAGTTGAAGACATAAAATTTAATTTGTTCATGTAATATAATTAAGCTATATTTATGCAGTCAAAAAATTATATTAATAACAATACTTTTAAATTCATTTTTATATACCATGCGTCATAAAAATATAATTTATTTAATTTATATAACATTTGCTGTTGTACTTTTTGTCACTTTAATTTACTTTAGTTTATTCTACACTTTTTTCTTCTTAAATCAAACGATCGATTTGTAAAGTTTCAATCAAGCGAAACCTCGCGGTTTTCGCGTAATTTCGCGGTCGGAAAGCCGCGAGTCTGACCGTCAATTTCGCTGCTATTTTCGAAACAAAGCGCTCAGCAATCGACAGCTGCACGGAGGCCCGCGATCCATGCGTTAGTTCATTCGCAAAGGATCGCGTCGCGCCGCCTGCATTCTCATTACGCGCGCCGCGTGCGTAATGCGTGCGATGGGCGGCAAGTGGGTAAGTGCCGTGCACCGACATGCGTAACGCATACTCGGCTCGGTGTCTGGCAAGCCAATTGTCGAACAATGCTCATCTGCGTCAAAAAGCGCGTTCTTCCTGGTAGTAAACGCGACGATTTGCTTATTCAAAATCGCGCATGATGTTTAATTGCGTTAACGAAATGCGGTAGAATCCGCGACCGAACGTTATTTAACGCTTCGTCGAAATGTCGTAATATCGGAATATATTTGTTTCTTGAATTTAAATTTAGAGGAAGCGAATGATTTTAGCAGCAGCTACGAAGCGTGATATCTAATTAATAACGATTGCATTCCTAGAGTGCATAGAAAATTATAGCAAAATTGCATCGCGAATTGTAAAAGATATCATGAAATGGTTACAAAATTAAAATTGGAAAATTTAATGATATTATCCGTAATTATAACATCGAGCGATTTATTGAAGGAAAATGCATCACAGCTATTACATTTTTTCGCTTAGTAATAATAATCTTTCTTCCAGCATTTATTAATATTAATTTTTCCACAGGAATTTGATGAAAAAAGAGTTTTATGACATACAGATAATTCAACAAAAATAACCAGCCTTTGAACTTGATTCAACAATCTATTTGTAAAAATATATTTGCCGTCAAAAATTTTCTGTTTTAATATACGAGTTCAAAAATGCTTTGTTACATCATCAAATTGTTGATCTCACTTTATCACGGCAGTCATTCCGGATTTGCACCTGTAAACGATAAAGACTCACGCATGGGTTCGCGCATCATTTATACTTGCCAGCTAGAAATCCGTAGAGCCGTATATCAGCGTCGTTGTCCGACAACACGTCGAAAGAGGCTGCATTTTTACATTCTTACTCCATTCGTATCGCTACATCTGAGGCGTTCTACCTAAATATTTGTACGCTCCGAAAATACTTGTCGTATCACCGAGACTATTTAGGAAGTCTGCCTTCGCCGCGATTTTTCTCCAAAATTGCCGTCGTTTTTACGGAAAATAATTGTCGACAATAGCAATGATTTCTGAATAAGAATCTGATTGATTGAATGTTTTTAATCTATAAATCGCAAATTTAAGCAAATTCCCTTTTTACACGATATGATTCGATTAATGAAAATAATATTTTTATGAGTAATATATAAAAAAAAATAGAAACTGAAATACTTTGTGACTTTGTACTAAATTGTGTGCTGCACGCGCATATGCGCTCGCATCGATCGAAATAGAAATTGCGGAAGGCGACGAGATGGCGGAGCTTAATCACAAAGCCGGAAGCTGAGCGCGATCGTGTGTCGTCGCTCGAACTGGACCGTCGCGTCGTCTCCGTTTCTCATCCGCGATCGAATGAGCGCGGGCAAATTGATCGGATTTCAGTCCTTGACATAGAACTTTATCCCGTTAATCCGCGTTTCTCGTGTAAACGCGCAGGTAGAGATCTCGCGTTACAAACAAGTCTGCCTCTGTGTTGCGCGAAAATAAAAGTTGGACTCGCGCCAACTTCTTCTCTGCACGCAAAAATATTATCCGGCGGAGAAATCGCGCGAAATTCTCCGTATAACGAAAAAGAGATACAAGCTTTACATATTTTTGGGATGAAAAAAAAAAAAAAAAAAAGGAGAGAGAAAAATGCGAGACTCTTCACCGCGAGCGCCGACTTATGACGCACCGCTCGTTTGCGTGCCCGAAATTACGCGCGTTTCCAAAGAGAGGGATAAGAGGGGAAAGAAATCGAAAAAGTACGCCGGCCGTTTAATTTCGGCTTTCCTCGCGCCGAAAATATTCGCGCTCGCCACACTTTCCGCCGCGGCATAGCTTAACATAGGTTAACAGGGATTCCTACGACGGCAGCCTGCCGGTGTCAGTTACCTAATTATAGTTGCACATAGAAATCTGTAAGGGGACACCGCGCGTGCATCCAAAAGAGAGAGAAAAGAGGGAGAGACGAGACCAAGCCTTATGTATTTGGCTTGTGCAATGAAAACGCACACCGTGCGTGAAACACGCGGAAGACCGCGTTCGTGCGTGCGCCACGGATTTATTTTTCAGAGATGATTTAAGACCATATCACATACATCACTCACACAGACAAGGAGGGAAAGAAGGAGGCGTGGGAGATTCTTAAATAAAGATTCGAGTTATCACACAATAATCTAAATCTAAATATTGAAGATTTGTCGATTTCTTAAATTATTTATCAGATTATTGATTGTTTAAAAGTTTATTTTTATGATAATTATTTAATTTTATTTCAATGATGGATTTAATGAGCAATTTAAATTATTCAAAGATTTATATATTTGTTTTACAATATTGCAATTAAAATATATTTAAACTATATTCCGTTGCGTAAAAGATAGATTTATAATACTTGTATTTTTTTTTTAAATTAATTATAAATATATGCGTTACAATTGCGTTATCGTGAGTGATCGAAATATTCCATTAATTAATATGTGAAACATACATCTTAATGTGTTTGAAGTAACTGAAAGGAATTGTACAAAGGAATGTGTGCGTAGATTATTGAGTTATTTGGCAATCTTTACAAATTCTAATTTGACACGGATATGTAAAGTAGTACAGCGTTTTGTCAAATGAAATCACCGACGCGACATTATTCCGATAAAACGCTATTGAGATGAAGACCTATCACGATTAATCCGCACAGCAAAGTGTCTGCATTATTCAAGAGTCCCGAACAGAAGTAAAATTTACATTATTGATCACGGCCCGAAAGTCGTTACATCTTCATAAGATACAGGCAAATGGCGACGACACCATTTCACGTTTAATCATTTGCGTGAAGAGGTCGGCGGATTTTAAAGAGAATTTGCAAAATATACATCGGACTGCAATTTTGTGAAAAAGTTACATAATTGAGCAAGTATATTAATAATAACGAGACGCTATTTTAAGTATATTTTTAATTATATTGCAATTATACAATTATAATTATAATTAAAATAAAATAATTATTTTTATTAATCCGAAATATCTCAAGACCGAGGCGCTTAAAATATTTTCAACTCGCCGTTCGTATATGTGACTACGTAGAAATTTAATAAAATAAATTATTTTCAACATCGTGGTTCGATCGAATGTAATTGCAGCACGCAGAGTCGCTTGTTAACTCATTGACCGTGCTCATAGTCTACGCAACGAGCTCGGGTACCGTTCGTGGCTTTAATTCCAGAGTAGGAACTCCAAGGATCGCGGATACGCACGATGGTGGGTATTCTTATGTGCAGGCCTTGCTTGTTTCCAAACGACTCTGCCCGCACACACGTGGAATTGGTATTCTTGGGGTATACTTAGCGAAGGCATTACTATATAACGCGATTGCAACATTTTCGAGCACGAAAAGAGACAACGGCATGTGCAACACCCGAAGGTGCTCGCATTCTCGAGCGCGAGGCCGATTCTGTTATTCCGATCCACGATCTGATCGCCGAAGCATTTTCTTTTTAATGGCTCATAATTAAAGCGTAAGCGGATTCTATTTATTATCGTAATTCGCTTACGTTGCGCGTATCTACCGTCTTTATCTCACCGTGAAATGAGCGTTGAGTCTTCGAATTTTTAAGGAGAAAAACGCCCGGCAAACTCCGCTTGCGTGATCAATTATTTTTTATTAGTTCTTGATATTACAATACTCGTACAATTCTTTTGTCCGAAAACGATGCATATCAAAGTTACAATAATTGTTACGATGACTATAAATTCTCGAGCAAACAGGCGTTCTTGAATATGTTTGATGAAATTTATTGAATATCTTTGGTGAGATTATACAATGTTTAACGTTCGACGAATTTCTTCGAAATAATTTAATAATTAATAATTAATAATAAATACTTTAATTCGGATTTTAAGTGATATCGAACTCGTGAGATTCGCTCTTACAATGCAATAAACATGCTCAGGCAATCTCGCGAGTTTTATTTTCCTGCAAGCTTGTCATGTGGCAAGGGTTACGACTCGACCTTATAGCACGGCAGAAATACCTATCACGTGCATCTGTCGCGCGACCCAAAAGTGAGAAAAATTTTCCTTTCCCCTGGATCGCCTTCATAACGCTCGCTCTCGTTCGCTCACCACATTTGGACAGAACATTTTCCGAGGACTCTCTATACGATGCGTCTTTGAATCGCGGTAGTGTGTCATTCTAAAAATAGAGAGAAGTTGAAACGAGAGGGAAGCCAAAGACGAGAGAGAAGGAGAAGTGGCAGGATGAATAGAGAGGCGAGGGGATAGGAGAGTAGAGGCAGAAGAAGAGAGTGAGATTAAGAGAAGGAGGGAAAGAGTGCCTCGGTCGTGAACCCGAGGAACGACCTCGGTGAAACATCGTGTAAGGAGGAACGAGCAAGAGAAAAAGAGAGAAAGGAGGGAGAAGAAAAAAAAGAACGGGTTAAACGAGCAGGGAGCGTTAAGAGAAGGAGAAAAGATGGAAACCGCGGAGAGTGATGCTGACAGAAAGAGAGAGAGAGAGAGAGAGGGTGATTAAATTAAACAGCTGTGAAGGACTCGAAAAGGTGGCTCGACAAACAAAATTAATATTTTTCATCGCGATATCGCGTTTTAAGGAAAGAAGCCGATACGCGCGTATAAGAAATCGCTCGCCCCACGCATTATCTTCTAATTTTGAACTCGCCGCATTGCGTCGGTTTACATGTCGCGGGATCAAACCGACTACTGCCCCTCTGTTTATAAACTGTTACGGTTGGGGATGTACATATACATCCCCCGGCGCTGGAATTCGTCAAATTACAGAGGGGATTACAAACGGGGGAGGCAAATCGTTACATTCCAAGCAGTCGAAAAAGAAGATGAACGGAGACTATGCTCTCCTTCGATGAAACGTTGAGAATTGCAATACCGAGTTAAATTCCCTGAAATCATTTTCTATTTTTCATAATTCATTAAATTAATTCTCAATCTGAATTACGATATTATATCATAGATAGTTTTTGTTTTAATTTTTAGAAAACACCAGGAAATTTAAAATTGACAGTTCCACGGCTTTAATAGAATACTATTGATTATAAAAGAGAAATTATAAATAACAACTTTCTCAAAATTTTATCTCGAAATATTCTTTATGAATTTTGAATATCATATTTTGAAAGTGCATTCCGTCGCAGAAGTATAAATGCGCGACGTGCGGAATGGCTAATAATAGGAGGTTGGCTTGCCGGCCAACAACGCCGGTTCGCAGTCGCGACTGGGTTCTATAGAGGCGTAACTTCCGTTAATATCGTGGCGGACTTGGTGCTCTTGGTGCATCTCGCACATCCGCGTATGAGAATATCACGCATTCCGTTGCGACGATTTCGTAAGCGGGGTCAGAAATTTTCGATGCGCGCACGAAATACATACCAGATGCGATAATATAATTTCAATGCTCCAGAGTACGATGATATTATTATAATTTGACGTACGCGAAAAATTATTATGTTGCGCGTCTGACACTTAACGATGTATTTTACGCATCATTTTTTCATACAGCAAACTTATTAAATTTAATGTTCGTTAAATTTAATTATAGTAATATAATCCTCATACAATATTTGTGCAAATTAATTGGTATATATAGGATTATTTAATTTTTTTATTTAATAGGATAAAATTGATAAAAAGTGCAATGTAGTAAATAAATTGAAGCAAGCTTTATTTAAGCGAGCGGCAGGAGTTGCCTAACAAGCGCGCTATATATCCTCTCGACCCTGATCTTGCACGACCACTTGTGCGGACTATATTTTGCATAACCATAAACCGACGCTACTTCATCGAGTGGCAGATGGTTCACCATGCGCGTCCCTGAAGAGCTTTCTTTGCACACCGATACGGAGAAAGTCAAGTGGATCGAAGAGATCAGATTCACACACACACACACACACATACACACATACACGCTTATTATATGCCGCATAGAATGCAGGAATGGACTATGATAAATATAGCTAAATAAATGATTATTTTTGATATGTGTTATTATGATTGATTAAAGAAATTACGAATATATAAAAGGATTTATTATAAAAAAATTTATTCAAATTTTCGGAGAAAATTTTAAAATATTTGAACATAAATATTTTTACAATATTTTTAGAAATTTATAATGTGTTTCTTGTAATTTTTAATCTTGACGGTAATGCATATAATCTAATTTTGGTGTGTATTTTTCCTCGATATATAAGCAATTAACGCGTTGTCGAAATAAATGCACTTTTATTATATCATTCGAAATCGTTGGTTTAACGCGTAGCGTCTTACATTTTCTCCGTGGAATTTTTATTCTATCTCGCACTTTCTAGCTCGAAATTACACTACGGAAACCGGTTGCTTGTGAACGTTACTTATTGGTTCTACATTTCGCGTTCCCGTTGCCCAGTTTCAACTTTGTTGATTAATTTGAATCTCCGCATTAAACGTCTATAAATTCGTTCTTTTTGTTCGCGCTAAAAAAAAAAGAGAAGCCTATTATTTCAACATATATTATACTTTTTTTTTACGAAGCGTCGAAATATAAAGAAGTTGATAGGAATCTTCAAATCGAACGAGTCTGATCACCACCTTAATGTTGTATTATCGAAATGCACTTATTTATGATTTATGATTTATTTATGATTTAAATTCTGATCGTCTCTTTTTAGGTGCGTCCACGGTGTGACCGCACGAGGAATCACGATGGCGGAGGTGGCGACGAAGAAATCGATCAATGTAGTAAGTAATAAGAAGAGCGAGGTGTGCGGTGTTCAGTCTAACAACGGTTTGATTGATTTGGATGATTTAACCGCGAGTAACAATCAACTAATCTCCTTGTGCGACGACGACGACGACGACGATCTCGTACTCACGAACAATACGCGTAACGAGCTCGATAACGAGGACAAGAGCTTGCAAGAATTGATAGAGAGCGAACTGGCGCTAAGAATTTGCTCGAGCAAGAGCGACGATGATGTCGCCGAAGACCTCGAAGAACAATCAGTCGTCACTCAACCGGAGACGATCAAGAGGATCGTCCTGGACCGGCGGCAGGATCCTGTCGACATTAACGCGGAGTTTATAGCCGCCGAGAGCGAGCATTATTCACTGATCGAGGAACCCCATCAAAATGGTCACGTGTCCCCGAATGTCAATGTCGATGTCGTGAAACCGGAACCGGTGTATTTGCACGATGAGGAGGAGGAACATGTATTTGTCGAGCAACCGGAAGTCAACAACGCCGCGCCAACAGTCGTTCAGAAAACGTGTGACGACGATTGGCCGACAAGTCGAGAGGAACTCATCGACGGTATTGACAGCGAAAAGCATCAGGCAATCACCAAGGATCACGCCCTGTCTACCATGGATGTCCCGGACTCTAGTAACGTCATGAGCGATCTCATTGACACGTCGATCTCCCATTCTTTGGAATTTATGGAATCTTGTTCCATAAATGAGGAGGAGGAACTTGTGCAAAAGATGCCGGACGGCACGAATCTTTGCACCGATGTCAATCAAGAAAATGAGACGAATGCAGACGTCGTTCAGGACACGTGCACTGAACAAGCGTTACTTTCGAACAGTCAACAGTTCTCTGACAACTTCAACGAAACGCTCTATCAACAAAATCAAGATTCAAGTAAGCAAAAGTTTCCTTCCACGAACGAAGAATCTTCTACGAATGAATATATCGAGAAGATTGTGGACTCCTCTGATTATATCGAGGAAAGGATTTCGACGTCGTCGATTTCTCAAGGCAAACAGTCGCCTTCCGAAATCATCGAAGAGGCAGACTCAAAGCTAAGCGAGAAGCACGAGGAGGATCCTCACATCGGGAAGCAACTTGAAATTTTTGACGATGGTATTTCTAGCCAGTCTGAGATGTTTACGGAGACGATTAGCACACAGGAGTTTCTCGCTATGGAGCGCCGTGTGCTGAACGAAGAAGTCAATCAAAAAACGGCTCAGATCGTGGCATCGCCAGAGATCACCGGTTCACCAGCAACGTCGGGCTCGATCTTCGAGAACGAATCCATCCCGGAGTATCTGAAGGACATTGCGGAGGACGCGCAGAATCCAGTGGACGAGTCCTCGAGCGAGTTATCGGCGTCAGATTTGACATTCATCGAAAAAACCGAAGTCGTCGTGTCGGACACGAGCGTGACCATCTTCTCGGAAACGAAGCGAATCGTCGACGAGAATTTGGACTCGTGGACCACGGTCGAGGAGGCCACGAAATCAGCTGGCGTCGAGGAGAAACGCGAGACGGAGCGCAGCGGTGACGTTAACGAGGCGACGAGAGACGATAACGAGGGGAAAGCGGACAATTCGCTCGCGCCCCCCGTGTCCCCCCGCGCGCCCTTGGCCACACCGGACGAGACGGAGACGAGCGATGTTTCTAACGCCTGCGATGTAAGTGTGCTTTTTTCGTGAATTAACTCGATGCCCACGCACAACGAAACGGCTCGAAGGAAAGAGAGAGACTCGAACAGCCGACAAGATCTGTTTATATATGTTGGATAAATCGAATTTTTGCACTCGCAACTATTTTCAGTGTTTAGGAATTAAAATTAACGATATGTCACTATCATAAATTTTATGACAATGACATATTGATTTAACGTGAGTGCAAAGCGTTGAGAAAATTCACCGTTTTGAGTCACGACACTTTCTTTCGAGCCAATCATTCCTACAGGTAAGAGTGAAATAATTTTATTAATAATTAATGTATCTCATTGCCGATACCTCGCCCCTGACATTTTATTAATTGTCGAGCAATATCACTGTTATCGTTTTAAAAATTAATTGCTTTTTCTATGATATTACTTATCATTAAAATAGTGCCCGATCAATTCGAAGAATAATTCCACGTTTCATTAACGTCTGACTATAGTTCACAAATGTATAGAGTGTGTAATTTATGTATCTTAAAATTGATAGGGTTGTTTTCTGCCTTTGCCGGTAAAGAGCTGCGTACGCATAGAACGCGCCATAACTTAAGCAAACGCGTTCGGATTTGCTTGATGGTGTTGGATAATTCTTGCGAGTGCATTGTGAATCCACTCCTCCTAGCAATCTCCGCGAGACTAATTGCGCCATCGCTCTATGTAACTCCTACGCATGTTTTTACACGTTGGAACGATTAATCTCGTTTATTCTTTTTTTTTTTTTTTTTTTTTTTTTCGTCGGCGTTTGCCTTCAGGTAAGCGATTCTCAGAATCACCAAAGCAGGATCCACATATAACGTGACGATATTCTCATCGACGTGCGTTGAGTTTTTAGTCAATTGGTGTTTCTGTTATACAAATTATACGGCGTTTGCTGAAACGTGTTACTATTAATCCGTTTAATTGATTTTCCAATTTTTGACGTGCTTGAAAAAAATAATAGAGAACAAGTACAAATAATAATTAATAGCGGATAATCCCTTTTCCTGCTCCTTCCTTTATTCATCTCCCTTATTCGTTTCAACATTCCTGCACAATTGCAGCTTGTGACTCGCAACGTATCTTTCGCTACAACTCATTATTCGCAAAATACCAACCAGTATTATCTGTCTTCATCTTTTCGATACCCTGCCAAGGTACACCCTCCCACGATCAGCGGCGCGTGACGATCGCTCACGCCACAAATTTCATGCAAATGCGAGACGTGAAACGGCAACGGAAGCCGGGTTATCATCGCGAATTTTCGTATCAACCCGTGAAACGTCGCTTATCATACGGTGGTACAATGACATTCGGCTCCAAATTGACTTTCGAGACATACTTAATTCTCGAAAAAGATATATTTAATTCTTAATTATTCTATTTTTCAACTTGTGCGCTCTGTATTTTGTATATTCTGTTAAGCTTAATAATTATATTCTCAAGTTTTATTTATTCTTCTTGTAATCTTCTTGATTTTATTATCTGTATGCGCGATTGTATGCAGATTTTTCAAAAGAGATAATTTATTATGCTTAATTTTATTGCTTTTAATATATATATATATATATATATACATAAATAATAATTTTTTTATTAATAATACATTATTTTATTTTTCTAACTTAGTTTCTGTCTACGCGATATATTTGGATAGAAAGCAAAATTTCGCAAGTACTAAATTTCTATCGCTAAATTATTTTTTACTTTTATTTTATTTTATTTAAATTAAAAGTAAAAAATTTCAATAAATTCTTCTTTGGAGCAAGGCTGTCACGTTTCGTGTTTTTATAAATTCTTAAATGGATGTCCCCTTTCTTTTTTATAGAATTTTCATCCTTTATGTGACGCAATATCATCACTTAAGGGCCGCCCAAGATCGAGGTCAAAGTCGATCGTACGTTGCGTACACTGTGCTCGTAAGAACGGCTTTTGCCGGCCGCTTGCTCCTCGGGATCGTTCCACCTCGGTTCGGTTCTGCTGGCTTGAGCAGCGGTATCCAAAGAGCTCTCACTTGACCAATCGGTTCCACGTGCCTGGTGGAAACGGCCAATCGGGAAGCGCGTGCCACGCTTTAGAGAGCATCGAGTTTCCTGAACCCGTTACGAGACGCGCACGCTCTCCTCGGGAGACGTTCCTTTCATTCCTCAGACCTATCTAAGGCACCTCGTGCGTCTTTTCATATCGCCTCTAGCTTTTCGAGGATGATCATCGATCAGGTACGACCTGGACGACGATCGATCTGATCTATGAGTGCTGGTGGAGGTCACTGATGGATTCAACCGCGAGCGAGAGAGACGATACGGTTGTTGAGCAAGAACATTCGCCTTTTTTTCTCTCCGGTCCCTCTTATAGACCTCTCCTTCTTTCTCTCTTTCTCTTTTCTTCTCTCTCTCTTTCACTCTACATCACTCCCACTATTGCTTCGGCCGCCGGCCGTCTTGCTCGCACTTGAAATCCGGTGACTCCAGTGACTCCTTCTTTCTTCCTCTGTCCTTCGTCGACCTCGTTGCTAAGGTGGACGCGCGTCCGTCATTCTGAGTGCGTGGCCAGTGCTAGAGACTGTTAGGATAAGTTTGCGAATATCCTTCGGCTATACTGTTTTGTATTTTGTGAACCAGTGATGGTGTGATCGGCGCGATTGCCTTTCTATGGGAAAGTTCTCGGTGGAAAAAAATCAGTAGCGATTATCTTCCGGTTTTCTCGGGATGAGAGTGAATAATTAACACGGCGCAAATTCTCTTTCGTATTTTTCCGTATTAAAGAGCGCGTAAGTATGGAAAGCAGACAGACTGTGAAATATAATAAACATAGCAAAAAGATTTCCTATGAGCTCTAATTGTTCCAAAGATTTTTAAAAGAAAAAAAAAAAAAAAAAAAAAAAAATTTGACAAAGTGCGTCAAAATTATTATCAAGATTATTCATTAAATATACGAGCGTTTGAACAGCCTCTCTTTTTTTTTTTTTTTTTTTAATTGCATTGTCAGAATACATTCGATCGGCGTTCAAACGAAAGTGAATATAAATACGACGACGGAAATCGGATGTCGAGCCGTGCTAGTTTTTGTCTCTTGAGATAATTAATAGTCAAACGTCACGCGTCGTCTTGATTATCGGTGGTGCGCGTTATGTCACGGTTTTGCGTTACGCTCGCGTAGCTCATGCGTTCCGGAATATTGCTTTTCATGCGCGAGACTCTTATCGGAAGTCTTCCTTGTTGGGCAATTAAGCCGTTGCGCATAAATCGTCGGGGCTCTATGAACACTCGGGCATTCTTATCACGCGGTCGCCTCTACGATACATCGGTGCTGTATACCAGTTTCGTTGTATCACGAACGAATCAAAGTCCGTTCATCGTTTCGGTTTGACGAGGACAACGAGAGCGACGCGCCTCTCATTTCATTTAATTTGTAATTCGAAAATCGACATCTCTTTTCCTAATTTCAATTTATGATCTTGATGTCTTTTTTCTTTTATTCGTGAAACCCGTGAGCGCGCTTAAACTCTTTCCTCTGATAATTATTCCGTTACCTCAGCGTGTTATCGTAAGCGCGCGCGATTCGGGTTATTACGAGTCGAACAATTACAAGTTGGGCCGAGAATCACGTAGGCGGGTGACGCTTTAATTGCAGCGTGCGATATCGGAACAGTTCCGCCCGCGCCGGAGAAACCATACGATTAAACAAATATTCCGTCGCAAATCTTGCCTTTCTAACGTACGGATGATCGCGTTATGCACGCTCACGTATATACATCGCGAATGAAATGCGCTGAGAATATGCGACCGATCATCATCCCAAAGAGTAGCTTGCAATTTGGATAAGCATCGTGTTGGAGCAATAATTCTGGTTTGCTCGTAAAGAGAATTTTCAGTCGAAGATGTGATTTTTTAGATATTGCCTCATTTATATAAAATATGAACAATAAATGATTAAATTAAATAATTGATTATGATAGAGAAAGATTCGTGATATTGTAATTTTTCTACAAAGATGGAATAAAAAAATACCTTAAACGATTTCTTTAAAGAAGAAGCGCGACTGTTTTATTGATAAAAACTGTGCAATTTAATTTATTATTTCTTTAACACATTTTCTAACTTATATTTTCCACACATTTAGTAATTATTTAATAATCGTTTTATATATTTCGTAAACCTTATTAATAAATAAAATTTTTAATGTATAGGACGGAGTTAGACTCTTCACGAGAGCATTAAGTGAGAGAAATTTTTTGTTTAGTAATAAATTGCGTTAAACAACAAAGATAACATAAATGCGTTAATGTTATTATTTTTTTTTTTTTTCTCTTATACACGTTTGACGGAAAGCTTGCGTTACAATACCATGAAATCGATATTATTGCTCGCATATCACGCTTGTTGGGCGAACGTGAACTTTCATGCTCCACCGCAAAGTCCGCATTTCACTTACCTCGACGTGCGCAATAAAGTCCATTGAATCCCAGAACGGCACAATAGCTGAATCTAGTTTCCGCGATCCTGTATTCCTTTCACGGGGAGACCCGCGTGTGCCACATGCGATATATGTAGCTACAAAAGAAATATATTCGGTATATCTCCAACGGAAGGAATTACTATTAACATTGTTACTTCGATTGTTGTAGACGCGCGAAGAATCCCAGGGCGAGAATGCCATAAGAGAGATTCAGGTGTTCTAGATTTGATATATTTATTCATTTATTACCTTTTTCTTTTTTTCATTGCAGAGTGAGAGCCGCGAGGAAACGGTGACCGGCAGTTCCACCGTGGTGACCTCCTCGAAGGTTGGAACGAAAACGAAGAAGAAGAAGATCGAGGGCGTCGCAGGTAACGATGCCACCTCGCCGAACCTTACGCCGCGTACAAAGAAAACCAAGAAGAGCAAGAAGAGCGATCTCGAGAAGGAGAACATCTCCGTGGTAAGTGATAAATCGTTTTGATAGATGCGCACGTGCGTGTGAGCGTGTATGCGTGTATGTATGTATGTACGGGATGTCCCGCAGCTATCCGTTCACTCGTACGGATTCTCTAATAGCCGACTGGAAAGAAAATCTGATAGGACGTCGAAAATCGAAGTACCGTCGAATTAAATTTCACACGAAGTTGTTTCGAGCTTTGAATTCTCGTTGAAGAATCGTGTTATCGTCGATGATTTTTTTTTTTTTTTTTTTTTTTATTCGAGAAACAATTTGATCGGTGAAAGAAGGAAATCGGTGATTATTCCGGGACACCCTGTGTCTACGTTTTGCAATGCAAGCGCTATTTTCGCTAGTTTATTTCATTTCGTCGCATCGATTATCGACACGGCGTATATATATGTCACCGCGATTTCTTATCTAATAAGCCGATTATTCGTGATTATCGCCGGTTACTCTAGAAACGTAAGCGAGGGCGTCCTCCAACATGCAAAATGCGCGGGTATATAATAATCGTGTACGCGAACCGTTATCGCGTTAATTATCGCTTTGCTCGGTAATTCTTTGTCGGTGAAAACCGGAAACTTGTATTTTTCGTCGCTCATCTTCGTACACCGGCTTTTCCAGATTTCATCGACACAGATATAGAAGCGAGTTTTCTATCTAGCTCCTCTTGAAATCAGAGATCCGATACGCTGATTAAGTGGAACGGCGAACGATATCGATCGAGATTGCGACGTTTCCCTTTGTGAGCGTGAGCTTTTACTTCCGTTCCGTGTATCATTCTTTACGATTAAAAAAAAAAAAAAAGATCAGTATTGATATTATAGAAAAATTGATTGACTCAGCGAGATTTGAATACATCACGAGCGGCTAAGCGATTTGTCATCAATTGCAGAGGAAAGATTTTAAAATTTTATTATTGTTTTGTTATTACTGTTACGATTTATGCCTTGACTCATAGGGTAAACTTACAACTACTCGAACAGAAACAACTTTAATAATGATTTTAAATCAATACTCATAACAATCGTGTTATACAAGTCTTATTCCTTAATTATGCCAATTAACGGTATCGTGGGATGTGTCTTGTTTATCGCGTGAGTATAATATACATATATGTGAGTATATGTACATGTTTAGAATGTGCCGAGTTTTTTTTTTTTTCATTTTGTGTCGCCAATCTAATTGTGCATATAAATTTTCTTTCATTTGCACGTTAGCTCTAGCTAGCATAATGTCGGTTCGATTACGCATATCTGTGCTGATAAAATTCTGTAAATTATTTGTGTTTGTAAACAACAAGATGCGATAAATTTATTATCGTAAGTGCATCGCTTCTTATATCAGCTGCTGGCGAAATTTTTTTATTGAAAAGGAATGGATTTTTTCTTAATAACAAAAAAAAAAGAAAGAAAAAATCGTAAACGAAATTCAGCGCAATCGTGAAATCAAGTGTCTTCTCGCTTACATTAAGGAAAATTGAATTCTGAAAAATGCATAAATGAAATTGATGCAACATATAATAATTATTCGCGCCGTTTGATATCTCATACGCGACTAATGGCTCGATGCGAATTAGCGTAGACGCAGCTTATTAATCTCTCACTGTTGCATGCTCAGTGTGTTTGTGTTTCTTTTTTTTTCATCAGAACTGTAGCTTACGAGACGCAAGCATGCATACGGGTACTCGGCGGTCGCATTCAGAGATGATCGATTTCTCCGACGAGGACGATTTATCGAACGTCAATGTTAAGTCACTGGTAAGTTGCGCTATAAAGCGTATTGCCCGAAAACTAATCGCCAATTAATAATTATAATTGCATAATGTCATTTAATTTTTACGAATCTTAATTTAATTTTGTTATTAACGTTATATGTCATATGACATTATATAATCATATAAATTATTTGATACAGAAAATTAATTTTCCATATTAAATAATTTATATTTTTTATATAAATAATTTATATACAGGATGTTTCAAAATTATCGGATGTCCTTTCATACATTCAAATTTTCGCAAGACAGAGCAATTCTTAGAATTTGTCGGCAAATATATCTTTGACATATTCAACGTAAATCTTAATTAAACACTCGGTACTTCTCTTTCTATTCGTTTTCCTCGTTTCTCTCTATACAGCTCTTTTCCAGCGATGTATTTCACGTGTTTATGCATTTGCGAGAGATATTATTTTCTAGCTTTAATTTTTTACAAATGAATAAACGCATGCACTTATCTGAGCCCTCATCACGCGAGCTACTAGACACGATCGCGGAAATAACGGCTGGCGCAGCTCTAAGTAATTAGCGTGCAATCACGCTAAGCAACTAAGAGAGTTACTTTTTTGCGCGATGTCAGATTAAAGGCGCCGATGAGATTACACATTTATACGATTTTGTCACTTTCGGGAATTGCGTGCCCAACTCTGCTCTTTTACGCGAGTAATTAATGAGAATAAGTAATGAACCAACACACGATCGAGCACGTTTTATAAAGTCACTTTTTATGGGAAAAAAAGTTATAGCTTCCTTTTATGCTGGCCTTTTAAATCGAAGCGAAGAGTTCAAAGAAGCGATTAATATTAACATATAATTAAGTAAAATGCATATTTCGTGCGAAAATATCGCGTGTAATCGTGATTCCCAGCGCAAGATCGCGCAAAAATGCACTTGAGCGGGCTTAATAATTCGTTGTTTGCATGCCTACTCGTCGATCCGCGCCTGCATTTTGTTCTTCTTCTTTTTGCGCATGCAGACACAGAACTATGTCTCGGAGACGAGCCGTAGCGATCAGGAGAAGTTGTCCAGGGAACGAATCGCGACCGGCGTGTCCATCAAGCAATTAGTAAGTAATCATGTGGACGATTATATATATGTTTACATTTACAGCGAAATATGTGGAGATTGATACGGAAGAGATAAGCTCGTTTTATCGAGCACTTTTTTTTTCTCTCCTCTATAAGATAGAAAGTATATTTCTTTTTCTATCGATAAGATCGATGATTATTTTGTACGCTTTTGCCGCAACTTTGCTTCGTTAATAGCAGTTAATACATTTGTCAGATGTATTTTGTCACTAACAGTGTCGCAGCTTTGGCGACATCTCGAACATGAGTGACGGCGATCAGGCGGCTTTTGGGAAAACGAGCCACACGGTGGAGATCGAAGAGGTTTGTACGCATAATCTATTATATCTATAATTCATTGAAACATGCAACGAATGTTACGTAGACGTAATGTGTTTGTTTTGTCTTGCTCATTGTAGTCGAAAACGATGTTATAAGAATTTAATTGCATTTAAATACACTTGTATTCAATCTAGAAAATTAAAGAGAAATCTTTTTTATACAAAATAGGATAAAATAGAATCTTGAATTTATTTTTTTTTTATTAATAATTGATTTTAAAGATAAAATTATTTTAAAAGCTTTGACAATCTTCTTGAATAATAGTCTTTATCAATTTATTCTTTTTTTGCATAATCAATATTTTTTTATATTTATAAAATAAATACACTCTACTCGCAATTTCTTTTTTAATGACAAAATAAGAAGAGATTGCGTTGCATAAAATTTGTGCAAGCATGCGAATGCTTATTAACGATGTCGCAAATTAGTTTTCGGCATAATATGTACGACAGGAATGAGGAATGCATTATCTAACTTTTGTTACTGCATGAGCCACTTATAATATTTGCTTCATAACGTGGCGATTATCCAAATTCTAAGCAAATAATATAAACATTTTAATAATATACTAATCACACATCTCAGAGCGCGAGTTCTGTGACACAAAATGCTAATTTAATTGCATAACATTTTTATTTTAATAACTTTTAATTTAAAACATTTTTTTTATAATACAACATAATTTTTGCAACTAAACATAGCCTTGTAAATGTCGATTAATATTATGCAAATAATATTTTATCACATTTGCATAATTAAGAATATTACCAGAAAGATAACAAAATAATATAAGATTTTAATAATTATATGCAGCATGAAATATCTTTATTCCACTTGGAATAGAAAAAACTTTTTGACGTATCTTTGATGAGGCGATTCATTATCGCTTACGATCGATATTTCACAGAACTCGCGTCTCTCTCGAAACGACTCACCGCTAATTTGTATTCTCGTTGACGCTCTCTCGCTCGATCGTAGAAAGCGAGGTCGATGGATGACCTGAGAGTGTGCGAGCAGGGTTACTCGAAATTCACCAAAGACGCGCCCGTCTTCGCCGGGGTGTCGGTCAAGGCCCTCGTAAGTACCTTTTGTACGTGACTTGGACAACATCGGAGTCGGCCGAACGACAATGGAGCGATGGATCGCGGACTCGATCTAACGAAACTGTATCTTTTATCGTGGCTTGCAATCGGCAATTTCTATTCCAGAGTAACGATCTATATAGAGCGGTGGGCGTGTAATTGTTTTATTCTATCCGGTACTTGATCGATTATTCGCCGTGTTCCCATTAATCGCGAATAATTAAACGAAAGAAAAAAAAAAAAAAAAAAATAGGAACGTTGTGTTTTATAAGAGCCGATTATAGCGTGCGCGATTATTTCCGTGGAAGTGGAAAGCGATTAATTTTTATTGGCCTGAAAGCGTGAGTTTTAGTGTTTGAATAATTGAACAGCTCTCGCGCAAAAAGTAATATAAATCTGATCGATAATTGATGGTGAACAGAATTGATCACGTTGCTGACATAAATCTCTATCTTATCTCTTTAACGCCTTTCATTAATCAATTGAATTTATTCTGTGGAAACATGGCATTATTCGAACTTGATTAGTTAAGACAACATAAATCAGAAGATTTAACTTTTATTTAATCTCTCATAATTTCTTAACGAATACGAAAATCTCATTGAAAGGCGATGAGAAAGGAATTTTGGTAATATTCTAATATTATTTTCGGTAATATGGGTCCTCTCCTCGAATGACCACTCGGTCAAGTACAAGTGCGCTCCGAGAACTCACATTCACGCCGGAGTAGTTCATTCCATCGCGCCGCGAATGCCGTCTCTCCATTTATGGAAGGGCCGACTTGATAATAATCCACTACTCATTTGCCCTACTTCGGCCGATTGCGTGGAAACGCGAATTCCGGATGGCGATTACGAGTTTTTTTTTTTTTTTTTTCCCACCCGCCTATTATCGGTTATCCGGTTATCGGGTTTTCGGTGCACGACTTTGCCCCGGGCAATGTCGACGGGGCAATGTCTTCCCCCTTCAAAGTTTCACGTACCCGCCTGCGTTTTCCGCCGTTTTAGATCCGAATATGGAAAAGGAAAGCGGGAAAAGCGGGTCATGCGTCTTCGCGAGAATTAACGCTTCGAGGCTACAATGTTGCTAAATACGTCGCAATGTTGTGAGAATTTTTATTTTAATTGCAAAATATTGAGACAAGCTAGAGTAACTGTCAAATAAAAAAAAAAAAAGAAAAAGAGCCATGGATAATCAATAATAAATGTGTGTGTAAAGAATAAATATATCCAGGAATTAAAATTTAAAATTTTTTAGATAAATTAGTAATATTAAAATTCAATATTAAATATTAAAATATATTCTTTTTTTATTCACACACATTAACTTTCACTATAATGTGATCTAAGGAGTCTTGCTTTGATCTTATCAGAAAATTGTGTTACCGATGAAAGACGTTTGATTAAAATCCTTTTTATTCCAATTAAAGAAAGAAAGACGCAATTCAATATAATTTCATTCTACGATTCTATGCGCCGCACAGAGATATATCCTGTATAACGATAATGCCAATCCATTAAATGTTCGTGATCGTATCGCTTTGTTGAAGAAAGCTTACCGATGCGACTGATAGGACGTGACGGTGCCGAAAGCAAAGGTGCCGATTCGAGATGAAACGTGTGAGCTCGTGAGCGCAAAATGATCGGCTGACGCGAATAAATTCCGTGCTACTTCCAATGTTGTCCTTTGTCGTTCGTTTTGTTCGTTTTGTCCTTTTCCCTTTGTCATCCGATGCAGCAGTTGGCAAAGTTTCGATCGAGGAGATTAAAAAGCTTCGCACTCAGGCGAGGGAGAAGCCGCGTCTATTCCCCATAGATACTAGAATTGAAATTAAAAAAAAAAAGTTATTTCTTCAAATAACAATAAATAATTAAAGGCGTAAAACGCAGATCGCGAAAAAAATATTGAGAATAGAGAAAGACTGCTTAACAATGTGTGGTGTCGTTTGTAAAGCAAATATCTTTGCTTTACCAGCGGTTCTTCTCCCTCGCTCGCTTCAAGGACATTTTATATCGAGTGTACGGCATACAGAATGTACGTATTAGAAAAAAAAAAAAAATTAATGTTCTTGGACATAAATATTAGCGAAGACTCTCAAGCACCAAGTCTCCGTCTTCGATGACGACGATAATATTGTCTCGTATATACTTGTCCTTGGCCGCGTGAGGGATGTCTATCTGCAAATTATAATTTTTAAATTTCCGGCGACGCCATAACCGTGGATAATGAGTACCGCTAACTGCTGCATCCCATAATAAATATTCAAGTACCGTATTCCGCCTGTTGTTCGTTTTTTTACGCCACCGTTTTACTAACTCGCGGCTACCGTCTCTGTTCTTCTCGACGTCTACCTCTTCCCGGCATGAAACCCTAAATTGACAATCACTGAAATCGACCCCGGGGGACAGAGGGCTTCCTACTGTAGTTTGGCAAGCTTAACGAGCGAGGGTAAGGACAAGGATCATGCATGCGAGAAGCCGAAATTCGAGGTAAGACAAATATTGACAAGAGAGAGAGAGAGAGAGAGAGATAGAGATGAAGTGCGATAAGATCGATTCGTACAGAGGTTTGACTTGACTTGACCTTGAGAGTTTTTGATCGCTTTTGCCATCTTTTTTCCAAGAGAGAAAGAGAAATATATGCTTCGCTTGTTTAGCTTGCGATTGATTTTTTTCTGCCTTCCTCAGACCTTTGTACGAACTTTTCGGAGAATTAATGTTACTCTTTCGTGAAGACTGGAAATTACGATAAAGATGCAATTTATGATGTTTATGAAAATAATTATTGTAATAATTTTGTATAATTAATATTAGCTCTCTCTGGTACAAATTATTCTCGTACAATAGAATATATCAATTTTATATGAAGGTCCAAATAAATTTTTTAATAATTTAATGATGTTGCACGTGTATTTCCATTTCCGATGACAACTTTTGGAATTTGCTTTTTTTTTTTTTTAATCTACAATCATTTCTCTTTGCTTCGTTGTTATTTAAATAGTAATGGGTTGTGGAAGATAAAATTTTCCTTCTCCATAATAATGCTAAGAGAAATGTTTGTTTGCAAACTTTTTTTTTTTTTCTTTTTACCTATTTTCTTTTAGCTCTCAGATTTGTAGTATCTATTTTCTGACAAGATCACTATTTATATTTACAGAAATCAAGCTTTAACAAATTCGACGCTCTCACCAAGAAGACGGTTCTCCACGTACGTTCGGTCGATGCAGGCAAAGTGCAACAGCAACTAAATGCCGTAAGTATCGTTTTTACACAAAATATTTTAAAATTATAATTAAGAAAAAAAGAAAGGAAACATTCGATTCATTTATGATTAGAAATCTATGAACCCTTTATTTAACACAAAAATTATATTCAAAGTTATCTGTATTTGACACATTAAAATCTATTTTTTAAAATTATTTTCTGCGTGCAATCCGTTAAACTTCTCATACTTAAGTACACATTTAACGGAGAACGACACGGTGCTGGAGAAAATCACCTGCTCGCCTCTCGTAAAGAGGCGGCGTAGAGAGTGAAAGCCGCGAAAGGCGCTAATGAATTTGACGCTTTGACAGGTGGGTCAGAGCAGCGATGCGAATACGAATTGTCGCAGCTGCGGCAAGGTCGTGTTTCAAATGGAGCAGACAAAGGCCGAGGGTCTGGTCTGGCACAAGAATTGCTTCCGGTGCGTGCAGTGCGGCAAGCAGCTCAACGTGGACAATTACGAGAGCCACGAGAGCACGCTGTACTGTAAGCCGCACTTCAAGGAGCTCTTCCAACCGAAACCGGTCGAGGAGTCCGAACAACCTGGTAAGATGATTATTGTGTCTTGCGCATACGCTTTTCACAAGCCGCGACTCCGCGTTAATCCGCTTAAACGGATCGCTCTCTCGCGAATATTACACGTTAAATCATAACGCGGATACTTAACGATCGATGTCGATCTCGTCGACTAGCCGCTAATCTCTCGGCAAGGAGTACTTTGCGTGGATAAAAAGCAGACCGGAATGTAAACACATGAGATGCATTTCGACGGGAAAATTGGAAGAGATAAAGTTCTTGCGATGCTTCGTAAGTTTCTTTCGCTCTAATGATTAGTCGGGGCACTCCATTAATCTGAGTCGTTCGTCGCAGATTTTTGTATTTTTCTTTCCCGGCAACAAGATATACGAAAATGAGTATGTAGAACAATTGAAAGCAAAATTGCATTCTTGATGTAGAGATAACGGAGAGGAAGTTGTACGATGTCAGACAAAGACAGAGTAGTGGGGATCTAGATGTAGTACAATGCTGTGTTAATTGCTGGTATAACTTGGAAAAGGAAGAGAGGAACATCGAGTATATCGTCGTCGCGGATTCACTTTGTTATAAGTTCTTAGAACATGGAGATTAAAATTACAGTGTCCCCTTCTCTCTCTCTTTCTCTTTTTCCCTATAATTACACGCGTGCAAGAGAATGAGTGGTATCGTTAATACGAAAAAGAGTGTTTGTCTTGTGAACTCCGCAGTGCGACCTCGAAAGCCGGAGCTGATCATACGGGAGAACGAGCCGAAAGAGTTGCCACCCGATGTGGTCAGAGGTAACGATATTCGACATGCGTGTGCGTGTGTATATATACGTGTGTGGAACGCGATCTGGAGATTACTCCTAACATTGCGTGTCCCTTTATGGCGAGTGGCTTCTTTAACCATTGATTGGCTCTATTGAATCGAAAAATTATACGTGCATCCAATCATGTTGGATACTCTTAGCATCAGCGTTTTCGATTAATAGAACACCCACATGGGGGATGTGAAATCGTTTTAGCGTATCAAAACGAAGGGCCATATTTGCTGATATATTTTATAAAATTTTGAAACAATTAATTTTATCGTCAACAGTAATAAATATTAATCTTTTTTTTTTTGCATGAAAAATTGCAGTGATCAATATTATTTGGTTAGCAAGAACACTATTAACGCTTGTAAAATTATCTTTAATTTTTTAACGTATTGTATCTATTGATTTTATCTTATTTTACATTTGTTAACAAGATTCTTTGAAAGATTTATTATTAAATATGTAATATCGCAGCCTATGAGATATCCAGGAAACTGAAATTAAGAAACAGATATGATGATAACTTTTTTATTTGCGAGGATAAAAGAACGTCAAAATCGTATATTATTTTATATGACATTACTAATAGCGAGAAACAAGCGGTATCTGATATTTCATCGTAGGTATAACGATAACAGCTACAAAAAAAAAAAAAAAAAATTTGTATGTAATCATAATATGATCTACATAACGTGATTATTCGCTATCATATCGAGGCGATCGCCTCTTTTTCTTTTTAACACTAGCTCTTTTAACAAGATTTTTTTTTTTTTTTTTCAACGCTTTTTGTATCGTGTGTGCAACTTTGTCTTTTCCGCGAATCAACGTGTTTTCGTGTGGCGATTTAACAAATGTAGAAAGTGTCTAAATATTTGAACAGAAGCGGAAGAATGGCGGGGAGTGGAGTAAAGAGATCTCTTCTCTGAATTTTTCAGCTTCCGACAAACCCGACCTAGGACTCGAGGAGCTCTCAAGCTTAAACGTCAAATCGCGCTTCCAGGTCTTCGAGAAAGCTAGCACAGAGAACGTCAATGAAATCGAGAGATCGCCGTCACAGATCGCCGTCAAGAGATCGCCCAGCATTCTCAGTAAACTGGCCAAGTGAGCAATCAATGACAGATTTCTTATTTCGAGGTGCAAAAACGCTGACTAAAAATCTATCCGATTGTAATATATTCGCAGAGTAGAATTTCACATTATGTTTACGTATGTGCTGTTTTCAAGACACGTCTCACTCTTCCATCATATACGGCTCTCTCTTTGTTAATCTTAAACCGCGATATCTTACGTGACACAGATTTGCTTCCGTAGGATGCATAATGATGAGTCTGTAATTTCGTAGGACTGGCGAGCTAGTAATATTCTCTTATTTATTTTTTATGTAAAGGATTAAAATAATAATATTCGAGAGCGTTGCTAAAGAATTGATAAAAGTTAATATAAAAGGTGATGTAAAAAACAAATAATAAAAATATTATAATTATATACTCCTGGACGTAATAATCGCAAAAAAGAGTTGTCGCAGAGAGAAGAGTTGTCTTTTATGAGCAATACTTATTGAAGTAGAAACGCATCAAGAGAAATTTCAAGATTTTAATTGTGATAATTATGTAAGATGTCGAGTATAAATCTCACCGTTGATAATCTTATTAATCTACTTCGCGTGCGACGAAACCGGTACGAGCGGCATTTTCGCGGTATTCAACAGTCAGCAGTTTTCTTTTCATAACTTGAAACTCGAGGAAACACACGAGCAACAGAACATGTTACAAGCGTAATCGGAATATCTGTATCCGCCTTGCATGTCTTCTCCATGCAGATTCCAGGCGAAAGGCATGGATATTGGCGTGGCGGACGAATCTCTCAATGGTATACCCTACGAAGAATCGAGCGAAAGTGAAGACGACGTGGAAACGGAGGAGACCGAAGGTAAGAAATAAATGAGAAGACATTGCAATCAAAAAAAGTCACGCCATTTAAAATTTTACACAAATTTATCATAAATTTATTAGATTTGACGCAAATGTGAATTTTTCTCTTAACTTAAAACTAAATTTAAATTTAAATTTAAATTTAAATTTAAAACTTTTCTCGTTATTACACATTTTTTTTCGTATATATTTTCTTTCTTGTATTAATATTTTTTCGTAATATTTTTCAGAGGTGGAAACCGAGATCGTGAAAGCAAAACGCACTACGCGCGAACGACCGATCAGTTTCTCGAAGATGGGTGACATCAAGAATCGTTGGGAATCTACCAGTCAGCAGGGAAGGCGTGAAATTCAGCGCGAGGCTAGGAAGGAAGAAATCGCAGGAATCCGTTCGCGATTGTTCATGGTAATTTACCTTTGTAAAAACAAATAAATGTAAAAATAATAAAATATAATTATACCAAAAAAAAAAAAAAAAAAAAAAAAAAAAAACTTTTTCTTTGAAAAAGATAATTTTAATACTAATTATTTATTATTATCCTTTTAATATACGTCACAATACGCTCTTCATTATAATTTTTCTCTCTCCCCTTTTCTTTGCAGGGTAAACAGGGTAAGATGAAGGAAATGTATCAGCAGGCAGTAGCCGGAAGCGACCGCGTCACGAAGATAAATGCGGCGGAGGAGATCCAGAACTCGACTGCCCACGCTCGTTCCATCAAAGAGAGATTTGAACGGGGAGAGCCAATCGCGGCTTCGGACGACGAAATCGACAGTAAACCGAAACCGGAGAAAGCCGACGAGGAGGTGATCGCAGCAGGTACGAATTGATATTTTCACTAATTAAATGACTTGCGAATTGAGAGCTATTGATACAAAAAGAGACATAATTATATTGCCAAAGAGATTGAAGAAATATTTAATCAAAAATACTGCGTTACAATTATAGGTAGAAGCGAAAAGAAATCGTGTGATAATTGGAAATACGTATAATAAAAGATCTATTTGTAGTGAAAATTATAAGAAGAAAAGAATATTATTGCTATTTGTATCGTTTTACATTTTGAAGTCAACTGAACTGTCAGTAATTATGAAAGTAATATATGAGGCGATATTTTAATAAAAAATTAATATTTTTTAATGAGATTTATTTTTGTACATTTGTACTACTGTCAGGAATTAAGAGAAAAGCTTGAAAGAAAGCAACTAATATTGCTTATAATACACGAGAGATTTAATGCAAAAACTCTTTACAGAGTAGAAGACTGTGTTAAGAGGTCATATTAATATTCAATGATTTTTGTGAAATTTATTTTTTGTTCCGGATGGAGACGGACTAATATAAGTTTCGAATGATGCAGAGGGAAAGTATTAGGCGATGCTAATTAACAATTTATAATCAAGTTTGATTTATGATAATTGGTCATTGTATACAGGTATCAGCAGGAAGTCACGATCGCTCTTTTTGGAATTGGATGCTTCTGCAGCGAAAACAGGACGTCCAGTAACGCCAGTACTTCCGAAGACGCCAACCGAGAATCCACGACGTGCACGGGATGTAAGTTCAATTTTTTTATTTATTATTTCATTAAGTCGCTTTTAGAGTTCGTCTTTGAAGTTTTTAGATATTGATTTGTCTCATAAGTTTGTAACAAGTTTTACATATTTTAATAATATAATTTATATAATTTGTTTATAATTTCAAAAATATTAATTTTTTAATCATTAAAAGATTGACACTTATCTTAAATACATATATATATATATATATATATATATATATATATATATATATTTGTAAAAAATTATATCTTTTAGCCACTCAATTTAATTTAATTTCTTAAAGTAAGAGATTCTTTGGAAATTCTTTTTATTATTAGCTATTATCATACATTATTTATTCATACAATCCGTTGTCGCTCAAAGTTGCATTAAAGGAAAAATACTGAATTGAGACAAACGTATCTGCTTTTGGACAAGAGATATGAAACGTAAGATCATTTGTTGATCATTTGACGCGAATGTAGAAATGTCATCGCGTCTATAGTGACGATAATTTTCGAAATATCTGCGAAAAAGGCGTTCATGGGTCGTCAAGTCTCAGACGATGTGGTACGCAGCTCAGATGCGACTGAGGAAGTTCACGTAGAAACGTCGGAAATTTCGAACAAGTTCAAATTCTTCGAGTCCTACAAGGAACCGGAGAAACAGCGAAAGCAGTTTCGCATCACGCCTCCACGCGACGGTCAAGTCAAGGTTCGATCCTTCGACTTTGTTGTCGTTGATTGATTCACGCTTCTCTCTGTGTAATTTCATCTAACACATGCGTGTGCGTGTTAACTAATAAAGTAATAACACAATGTATCGCATTACATACTCGATGGAACACGACTTTGGCGTGAAAAAAATATTTACTTTCTATGGAGGTAGAAAAAAAAATATAATAGAACTCGCTTGATCAAGTAACTGAAACGTGTCTAAAATTATTATGTTACTAAAGATAATGCTTTCAACGACTATATTTATTTTTTGATAGCACTTTCTTTCGCGAAGCTTATTTCAAATGCAGCTTATAATTACTCACGCAATGACGTTATTATTCGCTGATAAAGAGACTTTTTGATTATCGATAAAGCGATGATATATGTCAGATATCTTGAAACATTGTTACGTCGATATTAACGATACGCTAAAATGCGCGCACGTAAAATATAAATTTTCGGAGAAACAACGTGATCTCATTTCCAATTAAGACCGTAGAAATCTTTGCAGTCAAGCGTGTTTGTCTGTTTTATATTGCATCATCACTACTTTAACCATCATCTGCAGTTTTATGTTTTACTATTTTATTTTTAATTTAATATTAACTGTTACTTTCCCCGATTAAATAGTGCTCCTTGCGTTAAACAACGCGTTACTTAACTAAAATCGTTCAAAACTCTCTCGTAATGAGACAATGATTACAAAATTATTAAAGATCATTATTAGAAGCTCAAAAATAATTTATTATAATCGTTTTTCTAAAAATTGAAAAACAGCTTAAATCAAACAATGTGAAACAACAACTATAACTATCTCCTTCTAAAATAATTCATCTATATTTTAATACACTACATACACACAACTACAATGCGTTTCAAGAAAGATAAGAGTCTTCTAAAAAAATATTATATTGCAATAAAATTTTTTGAATCATATTTTTTTTTTATAAATAACTCAATATTAAAAAAAAATATATTATGCTTTTGGAAAATATTCTAAAATAATTTTAATTTTAAATACACAAAATATTTAAAATAAAACACTTTTATTTAGATAAAATATTTCTCACTCGCAAAAGTCGTATCTCTCATCCGAAAAACAGAAACCCCCCCCCCCCCCATTTCTCTTTCTATGCATCTCTCTTCGATGCATCCCTGTGGAATGCGCGACTATCGATAATTATCGGAACGCGATAACGAAATCTCGGCGTCACTCGCGGACGCAGCTTATAATAAAAGGCCCCCTTGTATGAAGGGTCCGACGATGCGTCGCGCACACAAGAGCGAGTCGACGTTCCAACAAACCGGCCTGTCCTTGAACCCCCCCGAAGTGGTCAGCGCAGCAGCAGCAGCAGCAACAGCAAGCATACTTTTACCGTTAGTATTCCTGCGTCCTTCCATTCGTGAAGAAGCAAACGGGCAACACGAGCAGACCGGGAACTCGGCGGGCCCCGGGAACCCAACCAAAGGAGGGCGCGAGCGCGCGCGCGCGCGAGACGAAGCCCCCCTCATCGTTGGTAACTCACACACCCGTAGGGGAGGAGTACATATTCGTCGTATCCTCCTCGTGTGAACGGCATAGCAACCGGCGACCGGCTGTCGCGACGAACTTCTCACGAACCGGAGAAAGAGAGTCTCCCTCGAGAGCGCGTCGAAGGTGGCAGACCGTTTGAGCGACGACGCTCAGTCTTCATCCGCTCGCCGAGGAAGCGTTATTAAATATTGCGGAAAGGTAATTATCGCGGTTAAATCGCATTCAGTAATTACGATCGTCGAAAGTACTGACGTACTCATTGCGGTACATATAGTCTTTCTCAAGATTTCTCTCGATTGAGGATCTCTCTCGATGTGACAGTTTCCAGTTTTGACAGATAATCGACGCCCCGGTTAGTAGAATTTCTTCCCAATCGCGATCGATTTGCGTATATTCTTCGGCGAGATACTGTAATCGTGATTACATATTCGAGATTTTAATTGACGATTATCTGGTGTCTGTGCGACGCGTTTACTGAGAATTATATAGATTCTCTGCCAATTAACGGAAACGTAATTAATGGCTTGATGAACGCATCGGTTAGTAATGTCCTGCAATTGCGATGAGATTTTTTCGGAGTACCGTTTTTCTTAAATAAAAATTGCTCGATGTTTGAATAACGGATTCTTATCCGTTGAAATTATCGGCGAAAATTATTTAGACTGAAGATAATTAACCATCTGTATAATTAATTGCACTGTGTATTCGCGCTCGATATCTCTACAAAATACTTGGATTCTTGCGAATATTTTACTTAGTATAGCGATACATAATACACCCAGATCTTCTCAACAGCAAATTATTATATCGAGAAAAACATCTTATATTCCGCTCGTAAAACAAGTGTAAATTGCACGAGAAGCTCCGATATGAAAGTTTCAATTATCATATTTAGAGAGAGAATTATTAATACGCGTGTTATCGCGTAATGTGTTCCCATCGAATTGTTGATTGTTTTAATTGCTTTTCAACGTATATACACGTATACGTACAATCGAGATCTTTTCTTTCTGGCCTCGCGTTGCGTTTCCGTTGATGTTAATCCGCGAAGAAAACGGACGTCGCTCGCGGGGCGCAATCACATCGTCGCGGCTTGATTTGCCGCTTGACGTACCGGCAGAAGGATACCGTGTCATCAAATATCCTTTCTGGACTGATGATTTTATGGAATTTCGCTGGAAGTACGCTCTCGTAGCTCCTCTCTCGTCATTCTGTATTATTCCGATAAAGTCCGACTTAATATGAAATCCTGCCATAGGAATCGTCGTGTCAAAACGTTGCTGCGCGTTGCCCTCACTACATTTTAATTAAAAATCATAGCCTCCATGTTAATTAGTCAAATTAAATTCTTTAAAGCCGGAAATGGATAAATCTTTTTTTCGAGAATATATCTACCTTTTATTTCCAATTCTCCATTATTTATATTATATTTTTGCTTATTTATATTAACTTTTTATATTTATTGATAATTATTTTATAATATTCATATTTGCAACATTTATAATTTTGAATTAACACGTGGGAAAATGATTCGTTCATATATATAGCTTTATGTGATGAAAATTTCTTCGATTTCAGACTAAATACGATAAATACCGGGTCTCTCGCGTAATTCAATAGAAACGCGCGGCCATTATTGATTTTCCATTTTCTGTCATTTTCGTCTAAAAGTCCTCTGTTGAGTTAATTCGAATTTAATATGACCGTTGATAAGATAATTTAGCGGTGCCTTCCGCACTTGTATTTTTTCGCAAAAATTAAGATTGATTAATTTTGTTAATACAACTATAATAATCGAAGCATGTAATATATTTTATTTTTTTTTTTTTACCGTAATCATATAGAATTATGTGATCTATCTACTTCAACTCTAATTACTTTAATTATTTCCTTCCATCTGTAATATATTTATTTTAACAAGTTCTTGAAGACTTCGTTCCTCTTTCGCTGCTCTCTCAAGAGAAACGGCACTCACGCACTTCAATATTTCTTGCTGAAGAACAATTCGTCGACATAAACGAAAGCGAGAAAAGAGAATTAGTCGGATTGTCGCAAGTGACATGACAATTGGCCGCTCCATACGGAGCGGATTGCGTGTACTACTCTTGAACCTGTCAATTTGTCATCATCAACTTTGAAGCGGCCCGCAACCCTTTTGCTTGATTAAGCCGATAATTCCGGTCGAAAATCCCGGTCTCCTCGTTCCGATCCTAAAAGGCAAGGGTGGTCCTTTTAAAATGTCGTAACCTTCGATCGCTTCACGTGATGTATAATCGAGGTCTCAGCTTTTACCTGGCCTTGGGTGCAGGTACAAAAGTGTAGAGATCTATCGAAGAAGCCAAATTTTTATAAAAAAAAGAGATTCTGTTATAAAGAAATTTTTATTGCAGAAATTTATAGTGCAGTACTCTGATTGTGAAATTTTGAAGTATGTGAATATTTTTTATTACAATTATTTATGTACGTCGAATGATTTTTATTTTTTATAAAATCATATTTTATTTTACAGTCACATTAACTTTTCTTAAAACTTTTGTTTCTGCGCGATTGAATTCACATAAATTTTGCTATTTTTTTTTTTTTTTTTTTTTTTTTTGAAGATATTTAAGCAACAATATAATTTATCTTTTAGATGTTATTTTTTTAACTTTGTTACATAGTATATGCAATTATTTTATATTTATCTATTTTTTTATATATTTTCTTTTACATGAAATAATATTATCAATAAAAAGAGATCTGTAATATTTTCTACACGAGATTTATAGTCGTACCACCCACGCTTAGAACCTCTAAAGCTGACTCACGTCGACTTGAAAAAGAACATTTTGGTCGTCGATCTCCGGCTTACCTGAAATCCTTCCTGTTAACGTGTATGCGTGTATGTGTGTATGTGTCTGCATCACGGTTTAAATATTCGATTTGAAATTATCGCACGATAAACGACTCACACGAAATATGTTTCTCGCAATCATCATCTGTCCTTGTCATCTTATCGTATAATTTTTCTCATCAATTTTGGAGCAACAATCACGTAGCTAAATAAATATGTTTAATCTACAATAATCGTAATAATTGTAACTATTTAATAATTTTCCAAAAAAATGAAATTAATTTGCGTGAAAATAAACGATATATAATTAAAATGCAAGAATCGCATGCATAAATTATTAATAATTAGCAAGATTAATGCATTAGATCATATAAATATATATTTTTAAATAAATATTAAATAAATAAATATCAAATATTTTTTCTCCAAATAAAAAGATTATATTTATGATATATAATTATTATTACTTCTCTCTCTTCTTTTAGATAAATATAAATATTCAAGTTTTTATTGTTTTTTATTGTTTTTATGTTAAAAATTTTGCTTATAAAATTGTAATAATATTATTTCTTATACATATATTTATCTTTTGGAAACGTCAAGAGGAAATATTTTCTTTTATAAAAAGATGTTGCAAAATTTTGACAAGAAATTTTTTGTCGAGCCAAGTAAAAAAACATGCTTTTATCAAGAAATAAACACATCTGCAAAAATGGAAGACTTTATCTGAAACATAATGAAACATTTGTCTCTGTCGCGTTACCTTATATAGAAATAATAACATGGTCATATATTTATAAGTCCAAAAACTCTTCTTTTTTGAGTTTTAAATATTTTTTTATATACAAAAGCTTTTACAAAAGAATCTTGTTACTTTTAACAATTTTAATTGTTATGTATCCCATCTTGTTTAGATGTTTTTATAACATTTATAACGCTTGATTGACGTGTTAATAATTGCTGAACAATTTATAATAAAAGCATTAAACATAAAGTGAACAATAACAATTGAGAAACATCGAATCACATAATTTGCTCTTTAAAAACTTGAAAAAAAAAAAAAAAGAAAATTAATAAAAATTATTCTATAAGTCTTGTAAGATCTTACGAATCAAGTTCTTCAAGACAAAGGAAGATTGAAATTATCTCCGATAACAAAATTGAATGATCAAGTAATGTGGTTCGAGCTATTCGATTATCATGCCATCATATTATAACATTATCTTAATTGCTCAAATAGATGGATTCACCGGATCGCGAGATATACCGCGATCCCGATGTCGTCAGAGCCGACGACAGGGTGGACGAGGTAGTCCATACGGACACGGCGAGAAAGATGCTGTCTATCTTCCGACAAATGGAGGAAAACGCGTGCAAGGAGGAATTGCCGGAAGGTCCAAAACCCTTGAAGCGCTTTACACCGCCTCCCGAGGACAAATTTGCTAAAGCGACAGCCTCGGACTCGGAGGAGGACGAGGATGAAGAAAACGAAGAGTCCGATGGTGATGAGAGCAATGAGGAGAAAGATCCCAATTACGTCCGTGCTTCTGACAAAGTATGCGATATTTGTATTGGATTTTATATGAAGTTTGTTTAATCCAGGCAAATGAAAGACAAAGAAAATAATATAAATGTAGAATTTCTAATAATATCGGATTATATAATAATTTTATAAGGAGAGAAACCCTTTTTTAATTTTCTGATTTTGTAACTATTATATATATTATTTTGTAATTATTAAGACAATTTATATAATATATAGAGTTTTTTTTATTTAAATTATAGATTTTTGTTAGTTTTTTTGTTGTGGTATATTCTAAAAATTTTTTAAAAATCTCAAATTCTCTTTACACATTACATACTTTTTGACGGTTTAATTTTATTATAAATAAATATAATAATAAATAATTTTACTATAATTTAATTCTGAAAATGGAAAGAACTGGATTGTGTCATTCAGTTTTAAGAAATTAGCACGAATTTTTGGAACAATCTATATTTTACGCTTAATTGTTTCGGGAAAGTTATCTTTTACTCCTGATTCTGTGTTATTCTTATAATCTACAAAATTCTCTCGTCTGTTATTCTCGTCTAGGTGGAGGACGAGTTCTTGAAACAAGCACAGAATGCGGCGCGCGCCAAGACCCTCCGTGCTAAGTTCGAGCATTGGGAGGAGACCGACGGCAAGGTCAGCAGTCATCATATCGCCGAAATCGAAATGGCCCAGGGCACGGGCGACCAGTCCAGCATAGAATCTGCGAGCAGTCTGAGGGCTCGTTTCGAGTCCCTCGGCTCACAGAACAACGAGTCTCCGCGCGCATCGAAGGTCAAAGTTAATCGATTTGTGGTAAGTACTTGTGTAAGCACTCCGTCGAATATATAATTGCACATGTTTCATCCTTTTCCCTTCGACAAATATCATACAATATTCATGATTCGTCGTTCATAATCATCGCCATCTGTCCAGTATTCATCACTTTATTACGTCCATCCATCGTCATTTATGTCTTGATTTTCTACTATTGATTAAATTTAGAAATCATACTTTTTTTAGTCTTTCTTTTTTTTTTTTAACGCAACAAGATATTTCTCTGACTGACTTATATGCATTTAATTATGTTTGTGTGTTAGTCAAACACTTAAAAAACCAAGTTTCTCTCCCAGTGAAAATTCCTCTGTTATCTTTGAACAAAACTCGGCATCATGAAGTATGAGCATGGTGTGATTTTGAATTGTCGTCATTCTGCCTGCTTTGTCAACTTATATGTTGAAATTATAAATGTATTTTTAAATTTATATTGAGCAGTGTTTATATTGCGTCGAAATTTCAGAATAAATAAAGATACATAATCGATATGCATTTTTGATATGCGTTTTTAGCGCGTTTTATTTGAGTTAACAAATCACAGCGTTTCGGACGCGATAAGAGCACTGCTCGAAAGCACGACTAATTTCTATTTTATTTTATTTATATATCTCGTTTATATATACAGCGTTTTTTTTGCACTCTTTATTTTGACGATGTATACGTATATTTTATGATAAAGACTAATTGTTGCTTATGATTATTTAATCCGCTACTTATCCGTTTCGTACAATGTCGAATCAATGGATTTTACAAATGTAAATATGTCCATACACTCTATTATTAGAAATATTTATAAGAAAGGTAATTTAATTTTTTTATTGCACGAGACATTAATTTTTTTTTTCTACGATATAATATTACAATTAAAATTAAGATATATAAATTGTAATATTGGCGAATGTTTAAATATTAGCTAAAACACTTTCAAGCTATTCATTTGCTTATAATTTCAAACATTTGTAACTAGAACAGATTAAACAGATAACAGCGAATAGTTCCTTAATAGAAAGAAATATAAAAATATGTGTTATTATATTTTGGAATAATGACAGCACTTTAATTGACGATAAATTTTATAATGTATTGTTTTACCGAGGAATATATGTTATCCGTGCGCTTCTGTTTTAAAAATTTTAAAACCATTTTTTTTTTTTTTATCAGAATATATTCAAAATATTCAGAATATATTTATATACAGATGAAATATCGATGTACCGTGACGAATAATTTTGCATTCAAAATCATACGATATAAATAAAATTATTATTTGCTTGAAGCAAATGCACAGGGCGATGGAATTGCAATTCAGCGATTATAAAAGACGAAAAGTAGCTAAATCAATAAAAATATGGTGTTTACGCAATCGAGCGAAATTTTGTACACGTGTTTTAAAATTCCAAACGCAAATACATCGATAGTTCAACTACCTTTACTCCTTTGCTGAGATTATTATCGAGCATGATCGGTGTGATTATTTTTTTGATTTGTCGTTATCGTTCTTACATTCTTTTCTTTTTTTTTTTTTTTAATCTGCCTATGCGATATTTTTGGCCGAAGTTCTTTGCCCGCTTGTGTCGTATGTGATATCGTAGTGAGAAAATAATTGCAAACAATATCAAGTGATCTTCTTTTTGTGACGCGGAGCAGTAAAAGGGGAAAAGAGAGACGGACGAAAAATACGCCTGGATTAAATCGAATGCGAAGAAAGAAAGAGAGAAGGAGGAGAAGAATCGATGGAGGAAGGAGGGTGCGTCGTTGGAACAACCGTGGTGGAAAAGCAGTTTTTTTTCTTTAATCTCGCGCAACGGCAATAATGTTCGGTTATCGTCAACTTACTGTAACTGATCTTTTCGTTTTCTTAGGGATGGTTTTAACAGACAGTTTCGTATAGTGAATCTTTCTAGCCCATAGACTGTACCATATGTTGCGTGTTAATATATACATATATATATATTATTGTAGTATGAAAGCACGACTGCTGGATCTGTCGAGTATTTCGTCCAATCAGAGATGGAAAATTACGCCAACAGAGAGAGAAAAAAAAAAAAAAAAAAAAAAACAGCAGATGGTTGTAAAGCATTCGGGACGATAATGTGCTGAGTCACATAAGAAATATAAAGACCGTGTGAGAAATTTAATATATATATATATATTGATTTGTACACAGATTATAGAGTTCCACAAAACATCTCGTTAATCAACACAATGACCATCATCATTGTTCTTTTTTTTTTTATAAAGGTCTATGATTCTTTTATCAAGAAACAGAGGAAATTTGACCGTCAAAATTAAATTATATAAATTTTATAATATTTTATTTTATCACAAAAAGCGAATGTTTCTTACGCAGAGATGCTCGACTTATCCTAATATATGTATAACAGAAAAAGAGAAAGAAAATCTTATCGTCTACTAATTTACATCATATAAAAAAGATTGGCGACAGAGAGAGAGAGAGAGAGAGAGAGAGAGAGAGAGAAAGCGTCCATGTGTCGCATGTAGCAACGCGACTTTTATCGTTTTTGCAAAGATTCTTTCTTTAGTGCCTACATATGTGCAACGATGCCAAGATTTCTGTAAAATGCATGATGGATTTGCTCCTCAACGGTGAAATTCGTAACGATGCTCCCTTTAACTTTCCGCATCTTATACAATAACACGAATTTTTGAATATAATTAAACATTGAATATAATTAAACGCGATTGATAATTTCTGTATTACAATTCTTAATTAGGACAGAGGTCGAATTATGAACGATTTGATGACTTTATAGAGTGCCAAATTTTATCGAATATACTTGAACAATTTTTCAAGCCACAATTTTTATTGGAATGAATTTTTTGAAATCTTTATGATTTATATGATTATTAGATATTTACAACGTATCTTTAATTTTTATATAAATAATTCAGTTTTTAGAGCAGTAAATGAATCGATTAATCAAAATAGCTCCCTGATAAAATGTATACTGTGAATATAGATAAAAAAATTAATGAAATAGCATTTTTCTTTTTTTTTATCTCACATTGACAATTATTATTATTATTTTAGTATGTCTTGAATGCGCGGATAATAAAGCAGATTTAGAATTTTCTTCTTGCATCGTTACGGTCTTCACACAACTATCGCTTTAGATTTCTGATTTTCATAAGTGCCAAGTTATTCATCGACAAATGAACGAAAAGAGAGACGAGTGAGCGAGAATAAAAAAAGCGCGCAAGAGAAAGAAAGAGCGTGAGATTGACGTACGAAAAGAATGAGAGGTGATGGCTTTTCCAAATTGCGAGATGAGGGCCTGAACTGAGGAATTATCATTTACATACAGAGGAAGTATATATATATATATATATATATATATTCGAGGCGATATTTAGGTGCTCCAGGAGCTGATTAGCTGATTAGAGAAACGTAGCTATTTCGAGATCGCTTTTACAAATTTCTAATCTTTTTACAGCTTAGCGCGGTAGTAAGTAGATTTTTTTATACCCGTCTATCCGTCAACGATCTCACTTCGGGGACTGACAAACGGAAACGAAAATATCCTTCTCGCGTTTGATATAACGATTGGAATGTTCGCGAAATACACGTTGCGCATTTGCATCTATTGCACTTGTGCAATATAAAAAATTGTGATTACGTATTTATTGTCTTGCAAAACGCGAATATGAATCTTTTTCTTTTAGTTGTATTATATCTAGATACATTGTATTATATATATTTTTCAAGAGTGAAATGCATTTTTATCGATGGGATTTAATCACCTTTGTTTTCTATCGTGTATCTGTCAAGTTATTCTTTTCTGTGTTGCTTTTGATACTACCGTAAAATTATGCAAAAAAAGCAGTAAGTTCGCTGTAAATTCGACATATTCTTCGCACTAATTTAGGTACGAAAATGTCATCGATATAGAAACATGATATATATCTGTGTATCAATACATTTTATATTTACGGGAAAGAAAAAGCACGATTGACTTCGATCGTAAAATATCAGGGTACAACGCGATCGTTTTTCGAGAATTCGAGTCGAGTACGAAAAGAATTCTTTCTGAGAGCACTGTACGAGTTTTTCTAGACATGTAATCTAACAATAAGTATTATAGAAAGAGGAGGGAAAATTTGAAGATGTATATTCTCGACAGCGTACATTTCTCGTCTTCCTTTTTTCGTTTGTGCAATAATAACTTTTGAGATATGCGAGTCACGAATGTGGTGGACAAGCGATTCGATAAGATTTATAGCGGGATGCGCTAAGCTGGGTTTTGATTTGCGTAAGAGTCGCTCCATTAATCGAGCTAGATCAATAGAGACAATCTCGCGTGACGATTCTAGCAAGTAAATTCTCGTTAACGGCCTTTTAATTTGTAGCATAATTAGCGATAATACTAAGTTAATACGACTTTATTGCGTCTGTTAACGTATCATTTCTATCGATGTATAACGATCCTTGTTCTGTTCACGTGTAACATTTATTACGATAATACATAAGTGGTAAATAAAGAAGATGCTAAATCTCTTTCGTAGGAGTGGGAGGAGGAGAAAAGGAGCAGGGAGAGATTTCTCAAATCGAAAAACGACGCGGCTTTTTCTCTTCTTCTTCTTCTTCTTTTTCACGTAGCGTCCACATATCCCTCTTGAAACACCCCTTCACATTTCATCATGCATTCGACAAATAACGTTTCCCGTTATCCAACTGTCACGGAGTATTTATAGGGATAAGTTTAATTATACCGTCCACTTTTGACGTGACAATCGTGTAGGAGATCCAGACGAGCTGCACGGACGTGTGCGAGAGCTGCCAGAAGAAGGTCTACCCCTTGGAGAAGGTCGAGACAAATAACAAAATCTTCCATAAGCAATGTTTCCGGTGTCTCCAGTGCAATTGTATTTTAAGGTAACACGAAAAAAATCTCTCGTTTGTATTATATTTATTAGCCGCACTGGAATATTTTATACTCAAATACATCATGTCTGTTACGAAGGTGCATTAATGTCATTAATCAGAAAAATATTGGCAATTAATTTTAAATTTTTTTTCTTTTTTTTTTTTGTAAAATTATATAACGTAAAGATGTTTGATATAAAGAGTGTAATTTTTTTTTTCCTTTTCGCATATAAGTTTTAATACTAGACTATACTCACGAAAATGTTGAACATGTGACATTATCGTTATGCGAAATCATCGTCACGACGTGGTATGTTCGAACAGGATGGACTCTTTCACGCTGAACAACGGCAAGCTGTACTGCATCCCGCACTTCAAGCAGCTCTTCATCACACGGGGAAACTATGATGAGGGTTTCGGCGTCGATCCGCACAAGAACAAATGGGCGACGACGAATTCCAATAATTCCACGAGCCCATCGCCGATCGCGGTCTCAAACGGCGATCTTTGATTTTCCAAGCCTCCCGTTTCACTCTTCCCCCCTTCCTCTTGTACATCGCTGAATTTTGAATTTTAGTCGGATTCACAAGTGGATCTAGGCGGAGATTTAAGAAGAATTACCCCTCTCTCTCTTCTTCTCTCTCGAAAATACCCAGGATGGATAATTAATCGAATAGAAAAAAAATTTATGCATTTTTATCACTTTGACTTTTTTTTTTTTTTTTTTGAAAACGATAAGCTAGATCCGCTTGTGGTCGGAAAATAATGCGATGATAATTATAATAAATTGTACATTTTTTGTATTACGTTAGGCCCGTGTGCGAATACGCGTTATTTGTATATTTAACAGTAATCAGAATCAAATGGGATGTGTAAGAGAGACGACCCCGTCGCGCGAATCCTCGTCTTCGAGGATCGTAATCTTGCCGAAAAGCGTTAAATGAATGAATCGAGGAGATATAAACAATGGCGATTTAGTCGCAATGTCTATCTACTCGTAAGTGGAGAACGCGAATTTACGATTTAAATTATAAAAATTAACGAAAATACGCGCTTTGTATTTCAACTTAATTACATGCATAATTTCCGAAGTTTAGTCTAGAGTTCATCGAACGCTATATGTGCTATATGTATGTTCGTCAATTGCCAATGGAAAAGCGATCCTCGATCGAATTGATTTCTTGGTATAAAATTATAATGCGCTAATAAAAGTGTCTTATTCTCTCAATTCTAAAAATCTTATTGTCATCGCTCATAAAATTTGCTTGATATATTTGTTACTATTATTATTTTATTGATTTTATTATTATTATTATTATTATTATTATATTATTATTATTATTTACATATGCGCCGTACTTGGTATTATTTTATTATATATATATATATATATATATATATATCTATATATATATATATATGTTGTGTGTATAATACAATATTACATTACGCTTCATAGATCATGTATCAAAAAACCTGTCCCTTAATAAATAAGAATTTTATATATTTCTCTGTGAATTTATAGATACGCTAGCTGTTCTTAAAAATATATGTTAATTAGCGATAATGAAAGAAAAATATTTTTTTTTATCTATGATGACAAAATAAATATGTATATAGAATATGTAACGATAATAATGACACATATTAACATAGAATAATAATGAAATTTTTATTAGCTCATTTAATTCTCAAATAGAATAATTGCAGGAGAATAATTAAAAGAGAGGAAGTTTATTAAGCTTAGATTTTTCAATAAATTTTTAACCGTTACTACAGTGAATATTGAAAGTCATGTTTGCGTTCTATTATTATCATATATTTATATTATTGAACTACCAAGTGAGTTGATGCCGTTATCAGACAGTTCGACGAACAGGCATTCGTCAACGAAAGATAGCGTTATCATTACAATATACACGGCATTCCTCTTGGCAAAATACAGATGGCGAGACTCGCGTAAGCAACTTGGATTTACAGAGAATATCGACAGCATTCTGGCAACCATATTTATAAGCATCGTAGCCATGCGTTGAGATGCAGTGGACTTGATATGAGTTGGGAAAAAAATTTTGTTCTCGTGGCACGTTTCGAGATATTTGATAAAATATACACATATAATTCTTATCAGTAACGTGCAAGCGGATCTACGTAACAGAACCAGAGATAATCAATCTCGAATAAAAATAGTTTAATATTCCAAATATAACGACACACACTACATTCTTGTCAACTTATTTCAAGTTATATTATCAACCATATTGCAGCAGCTGATTGAGTAAGTAATTATTGAGTAAAATTAATAATTTAATTCAATTTAATAGAACATTTGTGTCGATGAATTTTTTCCAGTATAAGAGACAAAAGTATTGTTCTATAAAGATTGTTCTTGTTTCCTTCAATCGATAATTTCATCGTGTATTGATCTATCAGTGTATGATACAATCTTTTATCGCGTAAACTGACTCTTTATCAAAGAGAATATAAAATATTATGTGAAAAATATGAAATATATTTGCCGAACTTTTATACCAGACTTTTATACCAAGAGATAACAGGATGTAAGAAAGCACATAATTGTATTTAAAAGAAAATTAATTAATCAGTATATGTACACTTATAAAAAAAAAAATTATTCTTTTTTATTAATTAATTATTCTCATCATTAATTAACCATATCATTTTGTAGATGGAGATCTGTGTCGATTCCTTGGAATCTGCGAGAAACGCAGTTGACGGTGGTGCCAGCAGACTGGAAATTTGCTCGGCTCTGTCGGAAGGTGGTCTAACACCGAGCCCAGGTCTACTTAAGCAAATAAGAAGCTTCGCCACGATCCCGCTCTACGTCATGATCCGCATTCGCGGTGGCGATTTCGTCTACACCACCGAAGAAATCGACGCTATGCTTCACGATCTGATGATCCTTAAGGATCATCACGCGAACGGGTTTGTCTTTGGCGCGTTGACTCCCGATTGCGAAATCGACACTGTCGCATGTAAGAAAATCATTGCCGCCGCTCGTCCTTTGCCGGTGACGTTTAGCCGTGCCTTCGATCTTACGATCGAGCCTGTCAAATCGTTGCAAGTCCTCGCCGATCTCGGTTTTCAGAGGATTCTGACATCGGGACAGAGGAATAGCGCTCTGGAAGGATTAGAATTGATAAAAATCTTAGTACAAAAGACGCAGAAATTAATAATTATGCCTGGTGCTGGCATCACGAAGGATAACATTCGCAAAATCATGGAATCTGGTGCCAAAGAGTTTCACGCATCGGCTAAAAGACGGAAAATGGTGATTTATGATGGAAATAGAGTGAGATTGGGTCCTAATGAGAATGATTTTATTTATGTGACCGATAAAGAGCTAGTAAAGGAATTGGTCGACATCGTCGGGAATATTAAAGTGAATGAATCGTCTTGTAAAAAATAGCTTTAAGAAAAATAATCTAATCTCAATTATTTTTATATAGCATTTTATTTTATTTAAAAACAGAAAAAAATAGAAAAATGCAGTTGAAAATAAAAAACATTATCTTATGATTATATTAAAAATTATTTAATTATCATTTTTTGATATGAAATTTGTGATCTAAGAAGAAACAAAGTATATCATTATAATCCGGCCGTAATTATATCTTAAGTTTATTTATAATAATGACGTCATACCGTAAATATCAACACTGTATAAGTTATTAAACGTTTAAAATTTTAATTGATTTGAAACATTGATTGGAATTGCAAAAACAGATAAGAGCAAGTATGTATATTCAAATGGAAAAATTATCTAATAAGAATTGTTACTTTTGAATAATATTCTTAAACTAATTTTGAATATTTTATGTATATAACAATTTTTTTACTTATACATATTTTATAATTATTGTCAAAATAAAATCAATAATGCCTAACAAAAGATTTAAAAAAAATTGTAATATTTTATTAATTTTTCAATTTTTTAATAGTTAATTTTCTCGGAAACAAAAGCTCCTGAGAAAATTTTATTTAGTTCTTTTAACTTATTGTTTTATATAGAATCAATACTTTGCTAATTATACCATCAGATAATGGGATATTTTATATATAAGGCATTTAAACGTCCTGAATTGTACAATTATATAAATGATAACGATTATATCACATCTAATCCAAGTGATTTTATAATCATTTAATTTTATAATTTTTAATCAATTTTTTATAAACAGTACCTTAATATTTTGTACTTATTTAGGTGTAAATTTATCATACCATTAATCTAAATTACATTTTAATTGATCAAGTATTTATATACAAAATAAAGTCTATAATACTTAAAAATAAATTTTTATAATTGTTACTTTATTATGATTGCAATTGCACTATATGTATCACACAATTCATTTTATATAAATCTATAAGATGCATGTTTATTGTAGCGGACGTGCAGTTTCTTGAAATGAAAAATAATACATTTAGTAAGAAAAATAATAAATCGCTGATAAATATATTAAAAGCGCATGACATATTTTCGTCATTCTCTCTTTAAATTAATTCAACTACGTACTAAAAATTAAGTGCTCGTTAATTAGTAACTCTTTTAAATATGGAAAAATGTGTTGCATCTTTAGCAAAATAAAATTCTTATTCAAATAAATTCTTATCATGCAAATTTATGTTTTTATATTCAACATCTTGGTCAACGTGATTTCAAAACATCTAAATGATTCCGACGTAAAATAATAATGAAGTTGATGCACATCAAAAATCATTAATTCGAAAAAATCAAAAAACATTATTCATTGAATACTGTCTAGACAAATTAATGAGTCGTAAGAATAAACTTGAATTAAATCTTCCACGATTTTTTATCAAAAGAAAAAAGGCGTATTATTGTTTATCTTTCTTTCTTTCAGATGCAGAAGATAAATAGAAGATTAGTCACATGTAATTGAACAGCACAAAAATGTATTGATTTGACGCAGCGTGTTTAAGATGATAATAAAGCAATATTCATACAGGTACGTTAAGAGATCTATCTCAACGTCATCGTATATGTCATACATATACATGCATATTATTATATCTATAGATATCGTTTAATCAATGCGCAACAAATGAACACAACATTCTTTTGTCGCTCGTGTACAGCTGCTCGGCCTAAAGTGTAAAACGGCCGTACAAACACGCGGAAAATCACGGGGCCGTAGACGGTATACTTTCGTTTGTGGCATATACGCTCGTGATTAAACATGTGTATGGGCCTGTACGTACGTATGTGTGTATGCGTGCCCGAGCGCGTATCTATATGCATATTGTTGATGCGAAACGAAAGCGGCTAATGTGACAGTGCGCATTCATATGCACCTATACCTGCATACGATCGAGAAGCAGGTTTCACACATGCTCGCGCGTATAAAACGTACAAAACTTTAGTCGGTACATATATATATATAAAAGCCGGTTATTAATATATGTATGCGCTTATGTCGCCTTGAACGGCGGGTTTTTGTAGCGATTCGACCGGATTACTTAGATCGAAACGTACAATTTCACGTATAAGCATATATGAAATTTTATTGTATATTTTTCTTTGAAACTTATCTTTTTCTTGTCGCCTTAATATCGCTTTAACTTTCTCGCATTGCGTTATTATTTTTGCATTTTCTAACAGATCTCATGCTCTAGAATCATGAATCTTGATACGGTGATCGAAGAGTAATTTCTAAATCTTTTGTTCGTAAATATTCTTATCATTTTAAATATACACAATTTAGATCTATTTAAATTTACAGTCAATTTTAATCAATTTTTACAAAAAAAAAAAAAAAAAAATCATGGGGCTCTCTGTATTCACTCAAGATACGTAAAAGAATAAATTTAACAATTTTTATATTAAATAATTATATAGATAAAAAATAAGCTATCGTTTTATTTAACATATAAAACGTAGACCGCATATATAAAAATATAAAAATAAATTTCTGCGACGAATAAAAAATGTGCAATTCTAACAAATTGACGTGATCAAAGATCGTCACCTACAGCTATTGCGCGTATCATATTAGCAGAATAAAGATGTATAATTATGCGTAGAAGTTTAATTTACCTAGAAATCATGAATAAGTCATAAATAAATGAAATGCGTGCAGCGCATAAGGAGTAATCGCATGGTCGAGAGGTGAACAAGAAAATACTTATATAATCATTTAATTACAGATCAAGATTTATCTGGGTCATCAAGCATCCTTGACGACGTAGATGATGTATAATAAAGTCTTTTTGACCAAAGATTGTTTATACAAACGCGACGTATGTGTGTATGTGTGAGTGTGTGATACACAATGAATTCATATATAAATTAATTAGAGACTCATTTAACACTCGCATAACTTTCCACAACGTAGCCGATGATTGTTACAAACAAACATGTATTTTCAAAAGGTTTATTAATTCTGCATAAAAATTCCTCTACTGATTTAAAATTCTACAACCGGCAGAGAGAATCTCCTCCCATTTAACACGAAAGAGAAAGTATACATGCGTGAGGTAAGATGAAAACTTGAAGAATTCGAATTTGAATCTAACGAACGAAATATGTCTATTGTATAATATAATTATTTTCATCTCGCAAAAATATCATGAAATCGAAAACGAATACCAAGATAGACGCTTAGGAATTTTCCTCATTCTCTCTCAATCTCTTGATTCTTCTTCCACAAGGCTACTTGTCCCTCCGGTAATTTCCCTCAGTCATTGTCCTCCATCGACAGAATCCAAACGCACATTCCTATCCATAATCTTTTATACATGTATGTGTATATATATATATATATATGTGTGTGTGTGTGTGTTTACATATGTGCGCGAACTAGCCGAGAGCCGGTTCTGTTTATACTACATCAGGTGAATGTAATGACAAAGACGAGGTTGGACTGTCGGATACACCTTTCTCGCGTGCGTGCGTACACGCGTGTATGCGTGCCTCTTGAGTAGTATGATACTATAGAGTGCAGCCGTACATGTATGGCGCTTAACCGGACTCCGCTCAGTGCGAGAAACACGTTCAGACGGATCGGACGGTATACGTGTATTCGTCGCGATCGCGCAGAGGCTCCGGATCGTTCCTCTTCATCGTGGTGCACGTGCGAAGACGCCGAAGAGATTCCGCGCGCGGGCTGTCAGAACGAGAGGAAGCATCGAACTCGCGGAGTAGGCTCGACATTTCCTCCCGCGATACTCCGAAAAAAGGTGCGAATATACGAAAATAGTGATAAGAGAGGTCATGTGATGTTTCTTGATGTGATAAAATCGCTGTTCACCAAACTGATCGCCAATCATTTTCCCCGATGTGAGTAGACAGATTCAGCGTCGCGTGAAAAATCGCGCCTCTCGACGTGAAAACCGGTTCTCCGTTTTCTTAAGTTTATCGTGAGATTTAATTGCCGAGATATTTTTTATTTTTTTTTTATTAAACTAAGTGGTGAAGATAACAAAATAATTAATAAAACGCATTCGAGTAACGAAACAGGATGCAACTGAAGAATGCAGTTAAAGTGGGATAAAATATTTAATGTTGAAAACTGAGAATTACGCGAGGAATAAGAATAAATGTGAAACGATAGTCGAGAGAAAGTATGCGATGATGTGACTAACGATCGCATACATATTCGATATAATAAATTCATAAATTTTGTTAATATTAATCGAAATCAATTAAAAAGTTTAAAAAAAAAATCTTAATATATCTCAGTATATATTGTAAAGTAAAAAACACAAAAATGCAAATTTTTCGGACGCGATTTTTCAAACTCGAAACATAATATCCTTAAATCGCACCTTACTGGATACAGGAAACCACGATCGTGTGGTGCGCGTATAGAATAAATATTTTCTCGCGTACATTCAAGACGTTTTCTGAAGGAGAACATATGTTGGAAATTATTCTCTTGAAATCTCTATGAACGCTGTCTTCAGTAAGAGAGTTCTGATCCCAATTCGAAGGCATTACGCCGCACTTTCCTACTTTCATCGCTAACTGGAAGACATTAATCGCGAGAAGATGTCTTGAAGAGAGTGAAAAGGATAACTGATCTCATGAAAAGAATTGCACGGATCAACGGGTTAAACGATTTTAATCAGCACAAGTAGATGAATTTAGACGAATGACTTTATTAATATATTTGATAAAAATGACAAACAAATTTCTTTAGATTATTTAAAAAATTCAATATTCTGACATGGACAGGCAACTTTCGAAATTATTTTCAAAATCCGCATAGAAAAAAAAATAACAATTTATTATTTATTGTTAAAACTTGTTCAAATTAAGTTAGTTAATATAATTAAACAAATTTAATTTATAATGATTAAATTATATATATATATATTCCGTTAAAAATAATAGTATGCTCTAATATATATCTAATTATTGAGTAAGCAAAGCTAAATATATCTTGCTAATGAATGGAAGACGTACTCTATATTTTTAATTATTTACAATGAATAATTAAGTTGCACTATCTAATATACAGTGTTAATAACGTTTAAAAATTATAAGATAAAATATATAAGATCAAATTATTAGGGCGAATATTGATATTTTTTAAATTATGCAGAATTTCTCCTTATTTTTTTACATACTGTCTATATACACGTTAATTATCTAGCAATCCAGAAGAGATCTTACCTTTTTAGTGTTTCTTGTTCAACATCATTATAATTTATATACACAACTGTGTAAACATTAATAGATTTCATAACAAATTGCGTAACAAATTAATTGCCACGAAGAACAGATCCTTTATATAATGTTAGATAATTGATATTAGAAAACAGATTTTATTACATATAATAAGATACATGGGACAATTTTTCTGTGATAATAATTTATCACCATCACGTGATCAATTCTGTAATGATTCACTAAGATATTGCATTACGAAATATTTCGTTATATACCTATGTTATATGATGATTTTCACGTGATTTGTTTATTAATTGCGAGTTAACAGATCATAGTCTAATTATTCACGACAACGCATCGCGCCTCGTGTGTCTCGTGACACGAATAATTCATACATTCTAGCAGCACGTGCGATCATTCTTCTATTGCACACACTGCACTTCCCACTTGCACAATGCGCAAAATCGAGTGGCTGCAGCTTGCGGTCCATTTCATTACATATAAGTATCGTGTGCAATGAGAAAAAAGTCTGAAAAATTAACATTTTTAAATTGAGCGTTCTAAAGAAGAAACTTCAAATTAAGTCAGGGTAAAACACCGTCGTTCAGACGCGTTTAATGCCATGAATTATATATTCGATTTGAAAATGTATGCCACCATAGAAAAGGGCTTCAAGGAAATCATTATAATTTATGGAAAAATATTTATTTTAATAAATTCAAAAAAAAAAAAAAAATTATGCGAGCGAGCACGCAAAGTGGTTGTCAGGTTTTCGTGTGATTCGAGCTTCCATTCGCTAGAAATATCCATTGTGTCGTGCGGTTTTGTGGTAATGGGATTTCATTTTCCGAGATCGCGTTTCTTAACCACACGCGGACATTTAGCGCATCTTCGAGCATGTATTGTATATTAATTACAATCACAGAGAGACGCGTAATATTTTTATATCAGAGGCGATCGATTCTTCCAAAACCAAAAATTTTATAGCAACGAAAAAGATATACTCTATCCCGTTATAACATAAACATAGACATAGTATAAATTGACGAAGTATTCTTTATGTTTTGATATAAAGACTAGATGAAAAAAGAGAGCAAAAAATATCTACATCTAATAGCTTTCCTTCTCTCTTTCTCTCTCTCTCTCTCTCTCTCTCTCTCTCTCTCTCTCTCTCTCTCTCTCTCTTTCTCTCTCCGTTTTGCTCTCTTTCTCTCTTTGCACTTGCATTTATGTATATGCATTTTGTGTACACTAGTCTTCAACAGTCTAAATGTCTATCTTTCTTTAATTAAAGAGAGACAGAATCAATAGTTATGTTTTTTTTTTCTGAATTTTTATTATTTAAACTGTCATAAATACTTGGTTTACACACATACGCATTATGTCTATAAAATAAATTATCATTTTGCATATCATTTTATACACCAATTAATATGTGAAAAGATTTCTTCGTTTTTATTTATGATATGCAAATTGTTGAGCAAAATAAACGAACAATTTCTCGCTGTGAAAATTATCGCTTCGCATAAAATTTGTTGAATGATTTATTAAATAAGATTAGAGATCGCACGACGAAAACAAAGAAGTACGCATATAATATGAAAGTGCAAATCAAAAATCGAGACTATCTCCTTGACGGATATTCTCGATAAAAACATATTTCGAGAAAGTCTCGAGGAAAGTCTTTGGATCAAGGTTCAGTTAAAGATGATAATCCTACTCCCATTGTTTGTCAACAATTCTTACACTCTATAATGGCGATTTAACGACTTGCGACTTCGCTCGAAGGAAGATCGACCGAAATCAACTCCTTATTCCAGCTCCTTATCTTCGCACGCGACAGATCTTTCTTTCCGGCACTTTCACAAAACGCATACGGGAAATTATTTCCAGGTAGAAGCAAGGCTTTGTCCGCAATATCTGTCGTCGCGAACGCACGATTCCTGTTTTTGAAAGAGAAAGAGAAAGAGAGAGAGAGAGAGAGGGAAAAAACCGGGATTCGTCAAGGTAAACGGGGCGCAAAGTCCTACAAAAAGTTTTTACGACATTGCAGATTCGGTTCCGCTGCGACGGAATATCACCAGAACGCGGATATATTTTCATTTCTGCAATAAACGAAAAGTAAATACGAAAATTACTCGATCGTGGACCAAAATTCATTTCATTTTTCCTCGAAATATTGCGATTAATCTTTTCTTCGTCTCATCTCGCTCGAACTAATCATGAAGTGCAGTAACACGTAAAGGTGATTGAATATCGAAGCTAGTGAGTCTGCAATTAATGAGATAAATGAGGTAATGAATGAATCACAAAGATATGTGTTTTATACGCGTGTCGGCGTGTGGGATAACGTTATAGTTGCGCGTCATTCATGCCATAAGAATTACTGTGATACGTCATACGATGTGATGCCACATGAAGATATTTCTTCTCAATGAAACCGCTAATAAATCTTCTTTCGCCGTTCAATCATATTCTCGGTTACGGCGCTAAACGTAAAGATAAATGTTATAACGACAAGACTGTCAAGATTCGTCACTTGATTATTTTGATTACTCGAAATAAACAAAAGCCTTTGATCATTTTAATGCAACTATAATTTTCTATGATTGTAAAACTGTGTCTTTTCTTATTTAGAGATGTTTATTTTTATTTTTAAGCAAAATACCAAGAGGAAGAATTATTCAAATAATTCAGTAATTCTTCCATTTGATATTTTGCTTAAAAATAAATAAATATATATATATATATATATTTTTTTTAAATATATATATTTATTTAAATAAATAAATAAATATATATTTATTTATTTAAATATATATATATATATAATATATATATAATATATAAATATATTATATATATAAATATATATAAATTTTTTATTTTAATTTTTTATATTTATATTTCTTTTTTCATTTTTATAACATGATAAAATGTTGTAATGCTAGTGTTATTTTATATCGGCGATCTCAAAATGTTCTCTCTTGGTAACGATACGCGATTAAGTAACATCCATAAACAAACTGGATCACGCGTTCGCGATCTCTTACTTTCGATCGCCGAGCGCTCAGTCGTATACTCTCACTACTGCATCGTATATCTGCTTCTCCCCGTAACGGCCGAGATATATCTTAACGAATCAAGTAAAATGATCGTTATTCCTAGCAAAACGGCACGGCCGCATTTTCTATTCCACTGGCCGACAGATCGTTATATACTACGCTTTCTTCCTATAATGACCTCGAGCGTGCACGAATTTGCGCGACCGCGTTAAAGTCGCGTTTATAAAGTAAGTTTCACTTTCCGCTATTGTTATGAATGAGTGTCTACTCGTTGAAGGAGTAATTTTGTGATATTTTCCCGCGATGGAGGAAAATCAACACTTCCACCGAAGTTCGTGGCATCGCGTATCAGTAGCCATCATTTATTTGCAAATAATATTTAAAGTCAAACGTGAAAAAAGAATACCATTTGCACAAAATTGTCACTGGCGACAAGAAAAAAAAAATTGACTTCTATTAGAAGTATCATATTCCGAATGAGCGGGACGAAAGCAAAATTTCACTTTGATTATTTAATAATTATCGCATTATCGCGCTTACAACAGGAAGCCTTCAATAATCTGTTTAACTTTCAGCGCGTCGATCGTGACGGGTGACGTGTTTTTAAGTGGAAACAAAAGATGCACCGTCGTTGTTGAATCAGCAATCGCACTCTTTCGCGCGTGAGTACTCGTGAGGAATCTCAGGCCGCTTCAAGGTCCCGCACGCGAAGTGAAGCACAGAAACTTGCACGAGATGGAATCGTTCGTGATGGACAACAAGGGGTACCATGAGGAGGAGTGGGAGCGACGAGCGAAGATAAAGAGAATGTTCAGCTGGAGCGACGGACTTCCCGGGTGAGTCTCTCGTTATTCGTGTAAAATGGAAGGAATCCCCCCAGACTCCCCCCCCCCCCCCGCTTATATATCGCGATTATTTTACTTTTTAAAACTGTAGAAAGTTTTAAATAAATATCTGCATATACATATATGTGCATATATATATATATATATATATATATATATATATATATATATATA